>CM075876.1:724797-729797 GCA_038021265.1 Cyprinella venusta | reverse complement strand
CACACAGACTCACACATGCTAAGCTTACATAGTCCCATATCGGTAAATGAACAAATTTAAAAAGCAAATTAACAAATTAGCTTCTTGGAGGGTGAACAAATGACCCTAATGGAGGCATGCTCACACAGATGTAGCATTTTGAAATGAACAAATTATTATTTTTTCTCTGCCCTCTTCTTCTTCATCTCCTCCATCCACTGGTCAAGTGGCATAACAGCAGTCTGGGGACAGTAAATGTGGCCATAATACTGGCTGTGGCCAGTATCTTTGTTGCGGGGCTGGTGGCACAGACTGCACTTGTTTTTGTCCACAGTGCGGACGTAGGGCCTCCGCACAGGTGGTGGGGAGGGAATGGGGCCAGCAGGAGCAATCTGCCGGACGGCAGGAACTGGAGCTGGACACAAAAACACAAACGGTCCAAAGGCAGGAGTGGGGTTGGGGATGACAGTCGAAGGAGCAGAAACAGGTGTTTGAACAATGGTGGCAAATGCAGGACTGGGATTGGGGACAACAGGTAAAGGTGCAGAATCAGCTGGGAACAACTGCCTTGGCCGGAAAACTTTTGGAAGAGGGGGGTGTGGAGCTGGAACTGCAGACTTTCGCTTGTCCACTGCCTTTCCCACTGTGCTTTCAGGCAAGTGGTAACGGTGTTGGCTGTAGGGGTGCTGCAGTGGGGCGAATCTGTCCAGGGGGGAGAGGCCTAGCAGCAATAGGAATGGGGGCGGGCAAGTTCACACCCTGAAGCAGGATGGCACATTCTTGCCTCTTCAGCTGCTTGTTGTGCCACTGAGTTAATGTTGTTTGATTCACCTCAAACAATTGCAGGGTGGTATTCTCCATCACAGCCCCATTGCCCAGGACCAGCTGCCGGATCTTGCAGTAGTCCCTCAGAATTAGAGTCCATCTTGTTATTGTATGATTTCCCATTTTTTGGGGGCTCCTGTGAATATCACACAATTTAACAAGGATAGACTCTATCAGGCGGCAACAGTCTGGCCACTGGGCAGGGGATCCTGTTGACCTAAGGACGCAACGGGTCATGCTGTCCACACCAGGCGTGAATTCAGGCTTGTTTTTTGAGCACCTGAAGCGTTCTGTTGTAAGACGCACCTGGTGCCGGGCAGCATACGCCACTCTCTGCTGATCATATGGAAGCAAGCTCTGCCATAGGGCAATGATGGTACTTGCCTGCTGGTGGCTCAGAGTTTGCCCAGTTTCCACCCTAAGCCCCACCAAGTAGCCTGCCAGGTTGTCCACTCTCTCTATCCCTGGTATACTACGCTCATCCACAGCCTGGTAAAATATGAGTAAATCAATGTAAAAAAATATACAATATAACAGGCAGAACAACAACACAACCATCACAATGTACTTGTCACAAAAAGTCTTACCAGCGGTTGCTCAGGCACTGGTTGCACTGCTGGAGGAGCAGTGGCTGCAGCGACAGAGACAGTGAGAGTGGTCGGGAGAGGAAGGATGGAGGCATAGGTGGTCATGGCGGATGGACCAGAGGCGGCATGGGTGGTCGTGGAGGATGGACCAGCCATGGCAGATGGACCAGATGTGGCATAGGTGGTTGTGGTTATGTAATAGTGCCATACAAATAATACTACTTGTACTGTTAAGAATCGTTACCAGTTGTTGATTTGGTGCTGCTGTGGTGGTGTTAGCAGACCCAGTCTAAACAGAGGCAGGAGTGCTGTCTAGGCTGGTCGTGGTGGGTGATGAGCCAGGGGACAGGTCCAGCACCTCAATAGTGGGATCCAGGTTAAGGTCCAGACTGACATCTCCGAATCCCTCATCCTCCAACTCCTCCTCCGTGCCCATATCCTCCAACATCTGTTCTGTCACCTCAGAGTCAGGATCCACGTCCTGCATGGCCTGTCCTGTTTGACGGTACAGGTAATCTATACCTATCAATTCACCTGGGACAGATAGTAGAACACAGTTTAGGGGAAACAGTTTTCAGAAAAATAATATAAATATTATATTTTTATGCAATATAAAAAGCTATTTAAAGCTAAAACTCACCAGTATAGGCAGATGGTGGCTGAAAAGATGGTACAAGCTGTCTTCCAAGTACCTTAACACTGTGGGTGTTGACACAGTGCACCAGGTCCCCGGAGTAGCTTAACAGGGATGGAGGACTCTCTATCCACAGATGGAGCAGCAGAGGGAACACAGGTGGAGCTGATCACAGGGGTGAGAGAAGCAGAGGACATCCCAGAGGAGGAATCGACTGACACTTCCTAATTCATTAAAAAAGGCAAACACATACAGTAGATATGATTACAAGCCACTTATGAGGATTGTTTGTTCAAAATGTAGCATATTCATGTGATCCAACAATATTAGTGTGAAGAAAATTCACACTTTAAATTAAAGAGTTTCTCACAACTCTAAAAGCAGCTCCTGGAGCAAAAGAAGCAGATGTGGCTTCAGACACAGAAGAAGGAGGAAGAGACAGGGGGAGACAGTCTGAATATACAGCCTGGGACTGCGAGCAGGAGAGGGTGTCTTTGATGCAGGGCACAGACTGATCTCATGAAGTTGCGTGTGTATGACACGCCAATTTTTGGCGTGCTATCAAGACGCATAATCGCTTTTCAGCGTGTTTATGAACGCCGTTGACTTAACGTTATATAAATATATGACTTACCTCAACCCTGTCCCTAAACTTAACCGTCACTGGGGTTAATGGCATTTATGACTGTTCCCTTACCATCCTAGTGAAAAAAAAGATATGACTTACCTCAACCCTATCCCTAAACTTAACCGTCACTGGGGTTAATGGCATTTATGACTGGACATTTGACGCGCGTGTACAGACACGCGGAATGACGCGGACGTTAATGGCGTAGACATACACGCATACACGCGGATCCACGCAGATAGCTCAAAATGCGTAGAGATAACACGCCATTTGACTCGAAAGTGGCGTGTATGTTTACGCAAAAGTCGTGATGTCATGTTGCAGGGCAGGACAATGCAGAAGTGCGAATAGGCTGCAAAATTAAGAAAACATAGTTTACAATATTGAATGAAATAGTCTATCATTGTCAGTTATTGCAGTAACAAAGATTAGATAAACTCAGCATATCTTTATGGAATGAAATTAGATTTCTTTGACTATATACCTTGGTTGCATGTGTCCTTGCCACACCTAGGTTTGGCTTTAAAGCTGCACCATGGGCCCCACCATACCGTGGCTTTGTAAACTGACAAAAAGAAATTAGTAACATTAGGTAAAGAATTTAAAAATGCTATACCATAAATATCTGCAAAGACATTTACCGATGCCAAAGTTAAAGTGGGCTTTAAAGGTGCCTTTCCAGATGTTGTTGCTCCTGAATGCTGTGGTGTTACAGGTGGTGACGTGGATGGTGTGGATGACACAGGGGCCACAGGGGCCAAACTGGAAGGCTACAGTTTCACAGAAAAGGAAATTAAATTCAAAAATACACAAAACACCATCAACACATTACAGTTTTATGAAACACTTCTTATACCTTTTTCATATGGAAACCACAGTCACATGTCTGTCACCCCAAACAAAGACATTTGCCCCCTGTGTTGCAGAGGACACTTCTCAATCTGTAACATATGACAGTGAGTCATAATTACGTATCTGCTCCCTCTATATATGACATAGCTTTCCTGTGTTTATATATATGCCCAAGTTTACCTTCTGATATAGGTCATGCCATTTCTTCTGGCGTGGTGCCGGTCTGTTTCCCTCCTCAGAAGGCCAGACACCCTGTGTGGCAAATCTGCGCAGGCGGGCCATCCATTCACCCTCACTCATAGCCCTGTGCTTCTTGTGTTTGGAAGCCATCTTCCAATAAAAGATAGCATATGGCAAAATACTAAGTCTATGATTATTCAGTAGAACTTAGGGTGACCAACAGTCCTATTTTCACGTCTTGCTGTTTTTGAGAAAGATCAGCTCTACAGCAAAATATAGATGAGCAAACTTGGAGGATGAGGAAGAAAAACAGGATAAAGAGGAAGAAAACTAAAGATGTAAATATATTTTGTTCTTCGAGTATCATTTGAGTATCTGTTTGCCTGGCCAAGTGTCCTGGTTTTTGGTCATCAAACTATGGTCACCCTAGCAGAACTAAGTAGTTAATCAATTTCATACATTTTTTTCACATAGCACAAATATCATCTCAGTGTTTTTGGATATAAATAGTAAATCAATTTCATACATTTATTTCACATTGCACATATTTTATCTCATTGTTTATATTGTGGTGTGTGGGTAACATTATAATAATATGCCATAACATAACTCCATAAAAATCAGATTATTACATACCATTTCGATTACATAGGCTTAAAATTAGCCCACATTATGATAGAGGTAGGAGGTAATCTATATGATAGGCTAGCTATTTTTAGCCAACTTAATGTAAGCATAACAACGTAATGACGTACATTATGCACGTTAGTTATTATATTGATATAAACATGTAAAACTGAAAACATTAAAGAAACTGGCAACTACCCTTGACCTACAAGTCACTTATCTAAATATAACAACATTGCTTAGCCCACACATTATGATTATAATTCAGCATTTAGTGGTACGAGGTAATCTATATGATAGGCTAGCTATTTTTAGTCAACTTAATGTAACGTTAAGCATAACAACTAACATTCATTATGCACGATAACGTTAATCATATTGATATAATAGATGATGGAAAATTGATATAATAATCATTGATATATAATCATATTGATATAATAGATGATGGTCAGATAGATGGAAAGTTTTGGGGAATGAAGGATAGTGATTGGTTGTCAATAAAGGGAAGGAGACAGAGATTTTGGAAATGGACTTTATTGATTGGCTGTAAACTGTGAGGTAAAGATACACATACTGATACGTGATTGATGCAAGCGTATAACAAAAAAAAATTGGAAATGGATCATTGTAATTGGAAGCTGGGAAATGGAGATTTTGGGATTAGGCTTTATTGATTCAGACTGAT
>CM075876.1:482297-537297 GCA_038021265.1 Cyprinella venusta | reverse complement strand
CTGACCTGCTGGCTGGTGAGCACCAGAGAGGGGTGTTTCCTGAGTTCCACAAGACACTCTGCCAGGCTGTCGACTCTGTCCATACCTGGCACACCAAAGTCATCCACGGCCTGAGCAAAATAAAGATATGAGCAACAATATGAGAACAGTGAAGCGGGATAAAACATAGATACATATACACTGGTCTATAGACATACCAGGATTGATTATTGCACTCTAAAATGTCAGCAGATGGTGACAATAATTTACACATCTGTAAAAAAAGTATTTACATACCGCAGACTCATCAGGAGATGATGAAGCACCTGGCTGCGGCATGGAGGAGGCCGCAGACTGGGTGGAGGAGGCAACAGACTGGGGAGTTGAGGAGTCAGCAGACTGGGTAGAGGCAGTAAACTGGGGGGTGGAGTAGGCAGCAGACTGGGTGGAGGCAGTAAACTGGGGGGTGGAGTAGGTAACAGACTGGGTGGAGGCAGCAGACTGTGTGGAGGCATCAGACTGGGTAGAGGCAGTAAACTGGGGGTTGGAGTAGGCAACAGACTGGGTGGAGGCAGCAGACTGAGTGGAGGCAGCAGACTGGGTGAAGGCAGCAGTCTGGTTGGAGGAGGCACCGGGCTGAGATGGGGTTCTCTCAGCAGGCTGAGAGAAAGTGGCTGGTGTGGTGGAGGAAAGAGACTCAGAGGAGGGCATAAAGCAGGAGGAGACAGAGAAGCTAGGGTCATCGGTAAGACTTGACACAGTAATATCTGGAGTCTGTTCTTCCCCGAAGCCCTCGTCTTCTTCGTCCACACCTTCATCCACATCCTCTAGCATATTTTCTGTCTCCTCTGAGTCGGGGTTCACCACCAGAGGCTGACCAGTCTGACTCAGGAGATAGTCAACACCAAGCAGCTCTCCTATGGAAAAGAACAAAAAAGCACACCATATATGACTAACTGTATTCAAAGCATTCTGTCAAAATATAATGCAACTGTAATCAGACTCAGTGTATGGTTGGCTTTGTTAATGGGAATAATAAAATGATAGATTCAATATCTAGTTGTAAAATTGAAAACCCACAAATTAAAAGTATAATTTAGCCAATTAAGGGTAAAACATACCAGTGTATTTGGCAGGTGGTGTGAAAGTTGGCACAAAAGCCCGGCCAAACACCTTCATGCTGTTGGTGTTGACGCCGTGAGCCATATCCCCGGAGTAGGTCAGAAGGGACGCTGGCTTGCTGGTCACTGCCGCAGTCCCCCGATCCTGATTCCACCTGTTCAGGCCTTCCAGGAGGTATAGTTGGAAGTTCAGTGCATTGGCACTGGTTCCTAGAAGAAGAACAAGACATTTAGACCACTGTAAAAGGATCTGCCTTTCAATCTGAATCATGCACAGTAGTTATTTAAGACACCATACATGTGAGACACTAACCTGGAATGAACCTGTTAATGTGGCAATGGAATGATTCCAGGGATGTGGACCCTCTGGCACAGCGATACCTGGTCAGGATGACCCCCGCCTTTTTGGTGGTGCCTACCTCAGTGTAGAGCGGCACTTCTGGCAAGTCCTGGATGGACCTGACATGGCGTTTCTGCACACGCCATATGTGCTCTATGCGCACTTGATCCAGAAGTGGCACCCTCATAAGGTCCCTCCCATTTGCTCCCCCCAGCTCCTGCAGCAGCCTCTCAATGAGGCGAATGGTGTCCTCCTCACCGCGCGTCCTCCTGCGGCAGTAAAGGCTGAGGTCCCTTTTACTGATGCTCCTGTCCACCATGAGATCTGTTATGGCTGGCATACCCTCCTGCATCAGCTGTTGTTTTTTTGCCTGCCGCAAAAGCCTGAGGTCACCCGCATCCCACTCAAATATGCAGGCAGACAGGCATCCCATGAAGGTTGGGTAGAGGGGATGGGCATCAGTGGTGCAGCCCACGGCCAGCCTTCTCATAAAGTGCCAGATGTCCAGCCGGATGTGAAGGTCTGGCCATTGCCCAAACCTGGTCTGCAGCTTGCTGGTTGCCCCCTCACTCATCACGCAGCAGCCACAGTCCACATACAGCAGCACTGGGGGTGGAACGGCTGCCAGGCGGTACCGCTCCATGACACCAGTCACCATCCTGTCCAGTCCTGGCCCCTCCTGCACCGTCAGGACACTGTTCAGTATCTGGCCAACCTCGTTGCCAATAGAGCTGACCCAGAGTGCTGTCCCCCGTCCATGGCCAGCCAGCTTCTTTGTGATCTGGAATTTACAAAAGTGACGACACATTCAGCGATCTGAACTTATTGTTTTAAGAGAGAAAAATATAATTTGAGAATATAATAATAAAAAAGAACATAATACATTATAAATAAAATGTATAATCAATAAATAAATAATATATGAGGTTTGATAAACAAGGTTTGGGAGGAGCAGGTGCAGTTAATTAACCCTATCAGCACCAGTGGTGAGCAATCAGTAATCAATCTAGGACAAGATAAATATCAGCAGAACCCCCACTTGTTCCTTGACAGTTTATCAGCATCCCACCTCCACCCCATCTCCTCTCTTTTAGTTCCATCTCTAGTTCCATCTACTCTTACCAACGGGGGAGTACTCTGGGTTCGGGCAGAATCCCGAGCTCGGAGCCCTCCACCCGGACAGCACGCCAAGTACGCATAATCTTTATCATAATAATTATATGTAGATGCGAACTCGTGAAATATATACATGTAAATGTGAATTGAATTGCATCTCTTCTTATTTAGGATGGAGGAGGAGATGGGCTGGGAGGAGAAGGGCTGGGGGTTCTTGAAGAAGATGGAGCAGGACTGGGGCTCCTTACAGAGGATGGAGTAGGGGTGGTGGTCCTCACAGAGGCCATAGATGGGGCCCTCACAAATGATGGAGAAGGGGTGGTGGTCTTCACAGAGGATGGAGGAGGAGATGGGCTGGGAGGAGAAGGGCTGGGGGTTCTTGAAGAAGATGGAGCAGGACTGGGGCTCCTCACAGAGGATGGAGCAGGACTGGGGCTCCTCACAGACGATGGTGAAGGGGTAGTGGTCCTCACAGAGGCCATAGATGGAGCCCTCATAAAGGATGGAGGAGGAGAGAGGCTGGGAGAAGGGCTGGGGGTCCTTGAAGAGGGTGGAGGAGAGGGGCTGGGGGTCCTCTGACCCACTAAATTTGTCTTCAATGATGACATCTGGGAGGGACCCACCAAACCGTGACTTAGTGAACTAAAAAAAGAAAAAGTTGTTTTTTTATGACAACTGCACTATACATTTTCAACACAAACACATTGAGTGTTTACACATGTGTGATGGGTAGGTTTAGGGGTAAGGGTCGGTTTGGCAAAAATCTAAATTAACCTGATATAAAGGCAATGGAATCACTGTCCTCACTAATATAGTCAAACAAAAATGTGTGTGTGTGCGCGTTCAAGCGTGTGTGTAAAAATGTGAATGGCCTGACTGATCAGTTTGCAGGAGTATGCTAGAAGAATTATTTTGATGTTGGTGGGCTGTAGATCATATCAAACAAATACAAAATGAATATAAGTAAACATTAAATACAGATTAAATATTCACCATTGACAAACTCGGAGGGGGCCTCAGGAATGTCCGTGGGGTAGGAGCCGTGTCTGAAGCCTCAGACTGGGGAGGAGCAGCAGAAGACTGAGATTGAAGGATACATTTAAACAAACAAGCAACCAATTCTGAAATTAAACCAATATGGATAGCCACTGCAAGAGAACATTTATTTGTGTAATTGGATCTTTGAAGCTGATATTGACTGAGATAATGAAGTTCCCTGTGGCACTCACTCACTCACTCGTCTGTGACTAATTGGTGTGAAACCATTTCCTCTTATTTGCATGTAATAGAGAGAGAGAGAGAGTATACAGATCTTTTGTAGTTCAGCAAGTGTTTTTACTTTCATATCCCGGACAGGAGAACTACGTGTGCTGTTATTTTGACAGAATACAATGATGAGAACTAAGAAGGATCACCCAGAATATCACAAATCACAGTCACGTGACCATTCATTTTCAGCTCAGTTTTACAATTCCAAAAGATAGATAGATAGATAGATAGATAGATAGATAGATAGATAGATAGATAGATAGATAGATAGATAGATAGATAGATAGATAGATAGATAGATAGATAGATAGATAGATAGATAGATAGATAGATAGATAGATAGATAGATAGATAGATAGATAGATAGATAGAATCTGATTGTGAGAACGTCATTGTCATTCATTCGTAATGAATAACAAGGCATGAAGTCACACCCGTATAACCAGTCTGTTGTCATTCCACACACACACAGCGCTACTGAACTACCCCCGAGGAGGAAACAGCTCAATCAAGTTTGAAGACTTGTATCATGAATATTAATTAGGTCGTTTTGGAGTTACTAGGAAACCACCCACGCCGCTGCAGCGGTTGGCTGGGGCGGGTCACGTGAGCGCAACAACACCTGCAGCAGAAGCAGATGAGGCGAGGTGAAGGACTCTGTACCTGAGAGCCGAGAGCTGCGGATAACTCTTTCAGCTCCAGAGACATGTAGAGGACTCCAGCTTTCACCAGAGTCAACATCAGGACAGAATGATCAGGATTACGCGTGTGGCGCTATGGAGACCGTGTTAGTGATCGCGCTGTGTTTGCTCTCGAGAGCAGCGACAGGTAAATCTCTCTCTCTCTCTTTTCTCGCGGCACCTCGTCTGCGATCCGACTGCTTTATGTTTGAAGTATGCTACTTATAATGTCGCTTGTTCATTATGTGATGAAGAGTCTAGAAGAGTCTAACCTATAAGACATTGATATTATTAATATAATATCATAGTTATGTGATTACTAAATAATATAACAAGGCTGGCTATGAACCTCACAAATATAATTTCAAGTGACAGAAAGAAAACAAAATAATTGCGACTTTCTGTCTCAATTATATATATATATATATATATATATATATATATATATATATATATATATATATATATATATATATGTTTTTCTGCAATGTTAATGCATGGTATATCGCCCAGCTCAATGTTATCTGTTGTTCTTGCACCTGTAGTGAAGGATAAAACAGGGAAGATCTCCTCTATGGATAATTACAGGCCAATTGCATTGGCTAGTGACATATCAAAGGTTTTAGAAATGGTGCTCCTGGATAGATTTCAGAAATATGTTGTTACCACTGACGAGCAGTTTGGTTTTAAAAGTCAACATGGCACTGATATGTGCATCTATGCCATGAAAGAGGCTGTGAGGAAGTACAGAGGGCAGAACTCCTCTGTGTTTCTGTGTTTCTTGGATGCCTCCAAAACGTTTGATCGCATCAATCATGGCAAACTGTTTGAAAAATTGCAACAGCGAGGGGTTCCTCCCTACCTAATTTGGATATTAGGTTTTTGGTACACACATCAAACAATGTCGGTTAGATGGGGTAGTGTGTTATCAAGACTTTTTTCTGTGAGTAATGGGGTGAGGCAGGGTGGGATTCTGTCACCTATGCTTTTTAATCTCTACATGGATGATCTCTCCCGAACTTTGAAAAACTGTAAGACCGGCTGCATGATAGGAGATAGGCTATTAAATCATTTACTTTATGCTGATGACTTGGTCATTATGTCACCATGTTCTGCAGGCCTCCAGCAATTGCTTGATGTGTGTACTGAATATGGTGAACAATACAACATCAAGTTTAATCCGAAAAAGTCTGTTGTGATGATTGTGAGGACTGGAGAGCAGCGTAATGCTGTATTTCCCACGTTCCACTTGTCAGGAAGGGATATGGCAGTTGTGGAGAAAGTGAAGTACCTTGGTCACATTGTAAGGAGTGACCTCTCTGATAATGATGACATCCAGAGGCAGCTCTGTAAATTGTATGCACAGGCAAATATGTTGGTACGGAAATTTGGAATGTGTACAGAAATTGTAAAAATAGCATTGTTTAAAGCCTACTGCACACCTCTCTATACTCCTCACCTGTGGTGTTGCTATGCAAAAGCTGTTTTTCACAAGTTACAAGTAGCATATAACGATGCTTTAAGGATTCTTTTGAAAGCACCTCGCTGGACCAGTGCAAGCCAGTTGTGTGTGCAGAATGATGTGATCACACTAAATGCTGTTATAAGAAATGCTATTTATAAATTTATGATGAGACTTATGGACTCGCAAAATGAAATTATAATGGCTTTTATATGGACTGACCAGAGCAGTACTAGGTACAGTTCACTGCTTTGGAGGCACTGGAGAAATTGTTTAAATGGAATATAGTAATCCTTTGTTTTTATTTTTTGTCTGTCTTTTTTGTATGTTTTTATGGACCTTGTTTTCTTGAGTCTGAAATAAAGAGAAACTAAAATATATATATATATATATATATATATATATATATATATATATATATATATATATAATCACGCAATTCCGAGAAAAAGTCAGAATTGCGTGATAGCCTAATAAAGTTTTTAATATATGTTTTTATTTCGTGGTGGAAACAAGCTTCCTGCATTAAACCCAAGCTGTGCATGTTTTATGATGGAGATATAACCAAAGCCTGTTTTACAGCACGGGGTCGTTCACAGTAACGCACGTGCTGATCTTTATTATGATCCTCTGGGTTTCTGTGGCGTGTCATACAGTAAGTGAGTGATGATCTGTTGGTGTTGTGGAACAACAGGAAGCAGATTCACCCGTCAGACACCCTTGTGCCTCTTCCTGTGGTTTCATGAAATCTGATTTATTTCAACAATGCCTGAACTTCACTGTTTCCTGCTGCCGCTCACTTTGAAGTTTTGGAAACAATCCAACAAGTCAGTAATGTGCATAATAACAAGAGAGAATATTCTGTGGTGTTCATCTGTTTCACAGCATCAGTGGAGCGACTGCCGGAGCCTGGAAACGTCCACTTCTCCTCCGTGAACCTGAGGAACATAGTCAAGTGGACACCAGGGGAAGGATCTCCCAATGACACCGTCTTCTCAGTGGAATATGCCAAGTGAGTGAAATCAAACAAAGCCTGTTCAGTTCAGTAGAGGAGCAGCCACGGTCAGCATGAGAAATGTTTAGGCTCGTCTGAATCCCTGCATCTGAATACACATACTTCCATAGGAAAAAAAAAAACAGTTTGTGAGCCGAGTAGTATTTCACAGATTCATAGACTATCCCCTGGGTTCACAGTCCGCGATTAATGCATGTATGAGCTGTTTTAACTGAAATCTTAAAATATGTCAGTATCATTGTTTTGCAACATGCAACAGAACAAAAATACAATATTGTCAACTCCGCCTCCAGTGTCCGGCCGGGACAGGCATTCTGCAGTAACTACGGCCACTAGTGTCCAGCTGGCACAGGCAATTTACACTAACTCCGCCTCCAGTGTCCGACCGGGACAGGCAATCTACACTAACTCCGCCTCCAGTGTCCGGCCAGGACTGGCAATTTACACTAACTCCGCCTCCAGTGTCCGGCCAGGACTGGCAATTTACACTAACTCCGCCTCCAGTGTCCGGCCAGGACTGGCAATTTACACTAACTCCGCCTCCAGTGTCCGGCCAGGACTGGCAATTTACACTAACTCCGCCTCCAGTGTCCGGCCGGGACAGGCAATCTACACCAACTCCGCCTCCAGTGTCCGGCCGGGACAGGCAATCTACACTAACTCCGCCTCCAGTGTCCGACCGGGACAGGCGATTTACACCAACTCCGCCTCCAGTGTCCGGCCGGGACAGGCAATCTACACTAACTCCGCCTCCAGTGTCCGGCCGGGACAGGCAATCTACACTAACTCCGCCTCCAGTGTCCGACCGGGACAGGCGATTTACACCAACTCCGCCTCCAGTGTCCGGCCGGGACAGGCAATCTACACTAACTCCGCCTCCAGTGTCCGACCGGGACAGGCGATTTACACCAACTCCGCCTCCAGTGTCCGGCCGGGACAGGCAATCTACACTAACTCCGCCTCCAGTGTCCGACCGGGACAGGCGATTTACACCAACTCCGCCTCCAGTGTCCGGCCGGGACAGGCAATCTACACTAACTCCGCCTCCAGTGTCCGGCCGGAACAGGCGATTTACACCAACTCCGCCTCCAGTGTCCGGCCGGGACAGACGCGGTGAACGCCTGTAGCGTGCGCAGTGGCGGAGCAGTGAGGCGAGTTGTAGATGCGAGTTTGCACCACAAAATCGCCTTTTGCCAAACTCAAAACGTCTACCTTTTCTCATCGAATATCAGATTGGAAAGGCATTTAAATAAAAAGAAAATATATGGAAATAAAGTGCCTAACGGTTATTTAATAATGGAGTGTTTATCGGGATGGGGTCGGTGTAGGGTTGGATTTATTGTCCCATTAAGGTGGTGTTTATTTAATCAATATATCATTTAAACTCTGTTATTACTGCACAGTTTCATAATGTACTGAAACACTGAGGTGCAAATAGTATCTAACTATTATTTACACTTAGGCCGTGTGTCCACCAAAGCGTTTTTATCCAGCTGAAAACGCTACACGCTCTGCTGAAGACGCCGTGCTTTGGGCGCTTGAGAGCGTTTTGGCAGCGCAGCGTTTTTTCCGTTGAGGCGTTTCGTTGCTATGATACAGAATATCCGCAGCAGTTTAAACGTTGTGACTGTTGGTCGGTGTGGTTTAGTCCCGCCCCTCCTCCACTGTGATTGGACGGCTGGGCAAGAACTGACAGTGATGAGCGCTGCGTTTTTTCCAAAGTTGAACATTTTTCAACTCTCGGCGACCAGTAAAAAACGCCGGGCGCTCGGCGCTTCAGCGTGAAAAAAACGCTCAGCGCCTCGTCACGCTCATGGCGTTTAAAAAACGCTGCGTTCCCATTGGAAACAATTGAAAACATACGCCAGGCGCGTGGAAAAACGCTTTGGTGGACACACGGCCTTAATGCAAAAAAGAGCCGACTGTTATTTTTAGAATGCCACTGCATAGCTTTTATTTTTTCATTTCCTTATTAAAGTTAGCTGAACAGCTGAAACCCAGAGTTTTGAGCTGTTGTTCACAGTGTGTTTCCCACACATTGACGTAACTCGCTATAACTGCTAGCCTACAGTACGATACATCGCTGAAGAATACAACTAGCTAGTCACAAATGTTTCCAAAACCTAATTCTCGCAAATTGGTCATTCAACCGGGTGGTGGAGTAATAACTACTGTTAATGGATCTGTTTGAGATCGAATTAACGCTAGATGTTTTGCTATAAATTACAGACATGGCATTGGACAACTATTTCTCTATTTTTCTATTGTTTTGCCTTAGTTCCAGACTCAATCATAGTCACGTTCTTACACACTAGAGCTCATTCACACATGCGCACTCTTTACAAACAACTCATTAAATCTCATGACAAACTCAAAGACGTAAATGACATTGGTATGTGTTCTAAATGAAGGACACAGGTTGCACTGAATGTCAGCTTGCCTTTTTGGCACAACATCAGGATTTGAGTCCACATGTCATGCAAAGAAGAAACTCAGCTTCTAACCACAGTTTGAGACCTGTCGCTCACACACACACACACTTCTACGTTGGATAGTTGTGTGAATAGTTCAAGCTAGACGAAGCAATAGTTTTCTGCTCTCCTGAACCCGTAGTGACACCTGAACCGCTGTTGTCCTGCAGATACGGCGAGGAGGAGGCGATCGGCAGTGGGCGGCTGCGATGGAGGCGTGTGAAGCAGTGCAGATCCATAACACACACCGAGTGTGACGTGTCTCAGGAGACCTATAATTTGCAGGAGGAGTACTACGCCAGAGTCCGAGCCGTCAGCGCACACACACACTCCCTCTGGAGCGAGAGCACACGCAGATTCAATCCCTTGCTCGACAGTGAGTGACTGATTCACCACTTCTGTTTTGGTACTTTATCACTGTTTATTAAAGGGGACTGCTTTTTTTCACGTGTGCACTTGCTATAATCGGGTCCCCGGCACTTCTACCGACCCAGAAACATGAATATTGTCAACCCAGTAACTTTGTTTTGGTCAGCCTTTCTCTGCAAGCATGTGACAAAATAAGCCAATCAGATTTCGCTCCCCTTCTGATGTAGGAAGAGGATCTTATTGTGATATTACCGGCCTATAATCTGTACGTTTACACACACGGCGCCGCCATTGTGTTTACAACAGTGTAAACTGTTCTGTCGTTGCTGCACAGACGAGCACTGAACACTATTTGACCAAAACATGTCTCCGTTGTCTAAAAAAACACCTCAGGGAACTGTATCAACTTGAGTAAAAGTTAATCAATGAGATTAATCAATGTGACTCCACAACAACTACAGAAATGTCTCAACTAAACTTCCAGAAACGTCCATGTGCGTCTGAAAGCTCTTCCTGAGTCTCTGTAAGGCTGCATGGAACCAAGCCCCGCCTTTTTTGTATGTCACAAAATGGAAGAAAAGAACCGATGATGCTTCTGATTCATCACAACGTTAAAATCCGTATTTCGTTTCAAAATATTTATTCATTGATCTTTATAAGCATGATAACGTACAGAGAGTGCAAAATAAACACAGTTTGATCAGGCACGTTGATTCCGTTTTCCTGTGCACTCCTTGCTTCCATTCGTGTGTAATAAAAGTATAAAATAATTTAAACTCAAATCAATATTGCCATGTAAACGAGTGAGATAATGGACAGCCGGGCCGGCCGGTTATTGCACAATAAACTTTGAGTTCAGATCAGCCTGTCGAGAGTTTATTGTGTGATAATGACCAGCTGGTATGTGAAGTATGTGAAGCAGCTAAGCTTCTGCAGTTTCACGTTTCACACCAGTCAACAGAGGTTTCCCAACAAAGATGTGTTCAACAAAGAATTGAGCTTGTTTCAAAAGTTGTAAACCTATAATTGGGGTCATTTGTTATGTTGAGAAACACATAATTTAAGGATTCTACAGTTAAAGGAGTAGTTCACTTTAAAAACTTTTGCTGATAATTTCCTCACCCCCGTGTCATCCAAGATGTCCGTGTCTTTCTTTCTTCAGTCGAAAAGAAATGAAGGTTTTTGATGAAACCATTCCATGATTTTCTCCATATAATGGACTTCAATGGGAACCAAACGGTTCAAGGTCCAAATGAGAGTTTCAGTGCAAACTGTTCAAAGGGCTTTAAACGACTCCAGACGATGAATAAGGGTCTTATCAAGCGAAACGATCGCTCATTTAATAAATAAATAACAAAGTTTAAGTTTTATAAGCTCAAATGCTCGCCTTGCTCTGTTCTGTGATGAACAAATCTTTTTCTGAGTCGTTTGGTTCATTCAACGAACGAAACGAACGAGTTGACTCGGAAAAAGATTTGTTCATTTTGATGAACGAGTTCGAACAGGAGAGTCACGAACGCGCATCACAGAACAGATCAAGGCGAGCATTTGAGCTTATAAAACTTAAACTTTGTTATTTATTTATTAAATGAGCGATCGTTTCGCTTGATAAGACCCTTATTCATCGTCTGGAGTCGTTTAAAGCCCTTTGAACAGTTTGCACTGAAACTCTCATTTGGACCTTGAGCCGTTTGGTTCCCATTGAAGTCCATTATATGGAGAAAATCCTGGAATGTTTTCATCAAAAACCTTCATTTCTTTTCGACTGAACAAAGAAAGACATGGACATCTTGGATGACACGGGGGTGAGGAAATTATCAGCAAAAGTTTTTTTTAAAAGTGAACTACTCCTTTAATTTAGAGTATTTGTGTCTCCAGTCCAACCCTGCAACACCCTTTACACTGAAGGATAGTCGTGCTGGAATGCAGTGACTCAGGATTTATCACATGATGATGTTTGAATTGTTTAGGCGCAGGAATGTTCCACACTGGGGTGTAGAGATGGCTTTGTGTTCATTTTGTGCGGACTCTGTCTCTCGTTTACCTCTCACTTATGCCTTTTCTACACGTGTATACATGTATTGCTTCTCTAGATGTGTGACTAAAGTAATCACAGGTGAAGGCAAACACAAGGCTGCTGTCACTGAACTCTGGCCCTCATAAAGGCAAATGATTATCCTCAATCTCTGTCCCGCAGCGGTGATCGGGCCGCCGCACGTGGAAGTGAATCTGCTGCACAACTACATGAACGTCACCATAAAGGGGCCCTTCAGATGGAGAACTAAGAGGACAAAGGAAGACACTTCACTGACGGAGATCTTCTCTATGATCTATGACCTCTCTGTGTTCAACAGCAGGAGCAATCACACAGTGAGTGTTTGAGAATAAATACAGCTTTATTTGCGTCGGTGGTTTCCTCAAGAACATTTGACTTATTCCAGAAGGTTCTTTACAATGGAAAACGGTGTTTAAAATGTTCTTCACACTAAAAAAATGGTTAAATCCCTGTTTATTTGATCCCTTAAAAGTCTGTTCACCAAAATTGCATATTTAAACGTTTTTTCCTTAAAATATCTTGAATGTAACTCAACACCCTTGCCTCTTTAAGTATGCACGGTTCTATGAATATGCAAATGAGCCCCGCCTCCACTCACTCGCTTTAGGTCAGAGATCCACTGGTTGACGATCACATGTTGATCTGATTGGTTACAAGGTCGTTTATGATGTCAGAAACACCAGCGATTTCACACCGTGTTTTTGGTTCCCTGAGGAGAAATACTCAGCAATGCTGTCGACTTATGAATTCACACATGGTTTGTCTTTATGCGTATTAAAAACACCACATAGACATATAAACAACGTTTAAAAGCTGGATTTTCACCACAGGGGACTTTAATATCTGTTCACAGTAAAGTTCCTATATGGCATCACTGTGAAAACCCATGTTGAACTTTTGTTTTTAAAGAGTGTGGGTTACTCAGCCGAATTAAACTGGTTGTTTCCCCCCAGAATCACATGCGTCTCACGAACGGGAGCGTGAGGCTGGGCCCTCTGGACTTTTCCACACGGTTCTGCGTGGTGGTTTATGCCGAATGCAGGTCTATCCCTCTGGACTACATACCCAGCGAGCAACTGTGCGTCGAGACTCCCAAAGGTACCGCCATCACCCCGTGAAGGGTTCTTGTGTTTCACTTTCAGATTGTCAGGTGAACAGGTTTGAGCAGTGTTTGATTGACATTAATGATAGGACAAGTTAAGGAAATCTTTGCTGTTGTTTTAAACCCTTTATCGTTCGTGTATAATATGCGTGGCAGTAACTGAGGTGTTTTCCCAGCGTGCTCTGAGCTGGACTTCCTCCTCTGTGGGTGTGAGTGTGTAAGCTGACGCTGATGTTTTCTCTGTGCTGTAGACCCGTTCAGAGATCAGCTGCTGGCTGCCATGCTGGGAGGAGTGCTGCCGTCTGCGCTGTGTCTGTGTGTGCTGACGGTGCTCGGCGGGCTCATCCACTGCTACATCACCGACCACAGGCAGACCCTGCCCAAGAGCGCTGTAAGACACCACACACTCGCAGTGAAGCAAACACACGCTGTTAGAGGACCGCAATCTCTCAGAGGCTTATTTGTCTTGGGCTCATCCGCAAATGATTAGGGCACCACCAGTTAAAGGGGGGTTTACTCCTCTTTTTCTTTGCATGATTGTGTTTATGGGGTGCAATATAACATGTATTCGTGGTTTTTCTTTTTTTAAAAGTCTTATTTTCATAAACTTCACCTTTATCGTCAGCCGCGCTCTCCTCTGTCCCCTGAACGAGCGGTTTACTTCCTGATTCTATGAAAACACTCCCTCAGAAACACGTCGTGGGCTCAGATTGGTTAGTTTGGGCGGGTGTGTTGTGATTGGCTAAACTGTCGCTCACGTTGTCCGGAAGGTTAACGCCCATTACCTTACGGGGAAACGCCAGCTCCGGTCCAGATGTAAATAATGGTGTCGAACTGCAGTATCAGTTTGAGGCAGAATCAGACCGATAAAGCCGCGATGAAGCGAGTCAAACAGAACCACACCACACACGGCTCTTACTAAACGTTTCTGAATGATCATTTACTACATTTTTTTAACCATATACACGTTTGTTTTACACAATAGCATCTGACTGGCAACGATAGCAACTGACTGGCTACTAATGTTAAACACAAACAGCGTTGGCAAGTTTACGTTCTTGATCAAATCGAAAATAACGTCATAAATCATATATACATGAAAAATACGTTTAAAACATTAGTACTTATACAAAATTCAGGTCCATAATGTTTGTACGCGTTTGTCTTAGACACAAAATACTAGCATAACTAGTAGCCTAGTGGCTAGAAAGCCAGCGCTGGCATTTTGAAAAAATAAAACATAAATAAAACACAGGCTAACGTTACGTCTGGAATTATACATGCAAATACATTTAAAACGATTAAGTCTTAGCCTACTTACAGGTTGTGGTCCAACAACTGCTGCCTCTGGTTTTAAGGTTGGATCTGCTTCATTGTTTATTAACAGTTTCTTCTTGAATCCTGCATTGAACTCGTGGAGATTCTGGAAGCTGTCTTCCGTAAAATGCGCAGCACAGAGAGCTAGATTACGATCGTCACTTTCAGGAATATAATCAAACATAAATTGTATCCATTGTTGATGAAGTATAGCATCCGTGGGAAGCTTGAAACACAGAAGACCTGACAGCTGCGTGAACACAACTCACTCGACGTACTGCAGAAATATGCGCATGCCATTTCCTGCTTATTCCGAAGGGAGTGGTTGATGCAAATGTGCGGGTTAGTGACGTACCATAACCCGTTGTAGTCCCAATCAAGTCTTTTTTGTAGGCGTTTACACTTCCTGGTTTTTAAAAGACGATATTTCTGCTTACATTGAACTTTCAGCGCTGCAACTTTGCAGATACTGTTAATGCACCATCATCAACATTACACACTATTTAAAATCAAAAAAGTGAACCTGGAATCAACCCCCCCTTTAAAAGACATTGCATTTATACAAAACAGATTAGCACCTTTGGTGTGTTTGCGGTTGTTAATCACAAACCCTGGTTACAGGTAGTGAGAGAGTCTGATCTTTTGTCTTTTTAGAGTTGCTGAATTTGAATGTACCTTGATATCTGATGTAAATTGGATTGTTCTATTATTTTCCTTCGTATTACTGTGAAACAGTGTTGGATATTGTATACTTTTTTCATTTCAGCACATGGCTCGATTAAGTGATAAGCTGCAAACTTTCCAACCGGAAATGCCTTCAACAATCATCATTAACGTGTTAAAAATGGGCCAGTTTGAAGACGAGTGCTCTTCGCTCTGTCCTCCGGCTCTGCCTCAGCCCGTCTCTGCCGAAGACTCGGACGCGGCCCAGGCTCAGGATCTGAACGCTGTGCCGGAGCCGCCCGTGTCTTATGCGCTGCAGCACGAGCCGCCGCCGGCCGGATCCGGAGCTCTTCCAGCAGACGACGAGGACGAAGACGAGGACGAGGACGAAGACTCAGGGAGGGAGGACTGCGAGCTGGAGCCGTGGCCACAGGAGCCTCCTCACAGCGAGGCAGGAGATTACGGCATCGTGCTGCCGGCCGGTTTCCACGCACCGGGCCGGTGTCCAGCCGAGCTCAGCCCGTACAGGGCTCAAGGCGTCACGGTAGACCCCACCGAGCCTGAGGACGAGTGTGAGGACGAGTGTGAGGACCAGCAGAATGATGAGGAAGTGGAAGCACGGATATTTTTGGACTGGAGCCCAGCGACTCGAGAGCTGACTATCCCTCTGATGGGCTTGTTGGGTCTTGAGGACGAGCCACAGATTCAGACTGAAGCAGTCTCACTCCTGCCTAACGTGGTCCTGAGACAGTCCTCACATGAAGGCGCCGAGCAGGACGATGACTTCACCAAAATGGAGCGCAACTGGGGCCTTGTAATCCACTCCAACCCAGAATAAACAGAGGAGTAACGCCACTGACTCGAGAGAAAATATGAAGGAGACTTTACACTGTGCACTTGCTGTTATCTATTATCTATGTTTTAAGGAATATTTAATATTTATCAAATGATTTATTATTAGTGCACACCATTATTGTTTTTAATCCATGCGTCTCATAATAATCTTGAATCAGAATAATCTCTTCTCTTCCGAAGTGTTTCACTCGGATATATCCACAACAATAGGGATGAAAAGACCAGTGCAGCTTCGCTTTCATGCTGACTTTGAGATTTACAAACAAGACGATATAATGAAGGATTTTCATCAGTTTACTGCTTATGCTCTCGTTTACTGTGAACACAAGACTTGGTCTGTATTATATTACATTTAATCATAACCATCAGTTTAGAAGAACACAACCTGGAAGCTGCTCATGGGAAACTTTGGTTCAAGTGTTTCTTGTAGCTGTAGATGATCAGGAAACAGCAGACGGGGGACACATATCATTTATAAAGAGAAGAGGCGGATTTGTTCCATGGTTTGTGAACATTATAAAACAGCTTAACGTATTGAACAAATCTCAGTTTTCTTCACATAAAACAAAATAGTGTCTACCCTAACAAAGGGTAACCATAACAAAAGTGTGTGTGAGTGAGAATCAACAATGATACAAGAAAAAGTATTGTCTTTGAAGGAATTTATGTATGCTATATAATATTGTATTGATTGTAACTGTACATGAATATCAAATGATTATTTTTGTACTGAGTTTAATCTGCTGTGAATGATTATTATAAACCAGAAGGAACTCCGTTTCAGCAGGCGGTCGGTTCAGGCTACCATTATATATTTTTATCACTACAATTCTGTCATCTTTTGATCCATCACAACAATAAATATATGAACTTTGATGAGAGTGTGTTCAGATAAAGCTTTTCTTCCCATCATCACCAATGCGGTAGCTATAGTTTATGATATAGTTTATTCACACAATTTATGACTGAATGTTCAGTTTCAGAGTGATTTATTGATACTGTTGTATGGTTATTATAGCCCAAAGTCCCTATCTAAATGATTTGCTGCTACTAAATAACTATATAGATGCTAATGTTTTGCGTTAATGAGGGTCAGAGTTGATTGAATTGTGTTTTTACTGCAGTGCAGCAGGAATACAGCACTAGTGCTATTAAATACAGTGCTCTCATACACTCTTCCTAGGCCGTTCCCAGCCAGCGGGGTTTCGGTGTACACAGCTTGATATCACAGAGTCAATATTTGGCCCTCCAAATATAGACTCAGTGATATCAATGTCTGGTTTTCGCCTTTCGGGACTAACATACACGTGTGCTCCAAGTACTCACAACACCACCAAATACAGAAACGCGCTGCAAATGAAACGGTCCACAACGGAAATGTTTCCGGGGAACCAAATAAGTGACGGACGGACCCAACTGGGACTTGTTTTATTGCTCGTGAGCTTCCCTATGCCCTACTCCCTTCAAAGGGCAGACGGCAAAGCTCTTCAAGTGGGAATTTGGCGTGAGCATGACACCTAGTGGGTCATTTATGTCGCCGTTTGGAACTTGTTGAAGGGAGCAACAACAGACAACTTAATGTAATTATTGTTACCTTGGATGTTCCTATGACAACATAGCACTTTGTCCATCAGCTGTTCTGACGACAGAAACATAATGATTAACATAACGGTTGCAAATAAATTATTTATTTTTTATTTTTACTTTATAAAAATCTGTTGAAATATCTGTTTTATATATCTGTATGTCAGTGCCATACATTACCTAACATTTTTAGGAAACTTTTCTTATGAAAATTTAAACATAAAATGAAACTATTTGTACAGTGTAACTGATGTATAGATTAATATCTTGCCTTCATGTTCTTCTAGATCTTTTTTTATTTATTTAGTTTAGTTTTCAGATCGTTGTTCTTTTCTCATTTGTATTGTGATGACATTGAACATATTGTTAACACATGTTGTGTATTGTACACAAGCTGTATGTCATAATAATTTGAATCTCGGTGGTGTGCGGGGGAAAAGTCAAAAAAATTAAATAAAACAAAGTAGAATTTTGAGTAAGCAAGGAGTATAGAACTATAAAAAATATCATATTATAATATTATTTATATATATAAGCTTTGACTTCTTGTCAATAAAGGTTTTTTGCTGTAAGCACGTCCTGTCATAGATATATATAAAGGCTAGATGTGTTAAAGCGGAGTTTCTATCGTCATCACTGGCGGCCATCTTGTCATAGACAAGCTGATGTAAGATGAGTGGTTAGCACGAACACAAATACTCTTATCTCGTTGAAATCTTAGGATTTAAAAACGGTTTGGTTTCTTACAAACGTTATTAATATGGCTATAATTATCTAGATGATTATTTATTTATGCACTTATTATTCATAAGTATGCAGTGTCATAGCTACATCTCTGACGTTTATAACAAACCAAACCGTTTAAAAATCGGTAGAAAATTGAGCAAGTTATGGTTATTTAAATAGAACATGTACCATTAACACAGTGTTACGAGTGAGCGAGCTGCCTGTGACAAGATGGCGGCCAGGTGCAGACGACGACCTCCATTGGCCAGCAGCACTGACGACACATCTAGCCTTTATATACTATATCTGGGAACCCCTGCATCTTGCACCGTTCGTCCACGAGGGGGCGCCATTGCATCACAAATGAGCCGGCTGGGCCTACCTCCAAAATAAAAGCTTTAATGCGTCCTGTGGTTCCAGTCGAACATGTGTTGATTCAGTGCTCAGGATACAACAGGGAAAGAAGAATTTTTATTGAAACATTAGAACACTTAGGTATTAATACATTGACAAAAGAAATCATATTCCAAAATGCACAGAAAGTGAAAAGGGTGTATAGTGCTTTGATTAGCTATTTAAGGGAAACAGGACTGGTTGATAGGATATAGGTAAATAGAATTACTTTTTTTTTTTTTTTTTTTTTTTTTTTTTTGCTTAACTCTGTTGATGCTTCACACTCCTGTCCAGTTGGTGGCGGTAAATGCACCTTTTTAGCTGGTTTGCCAACCGCCATAAAACTCTTAAAGAAGAAGAAGAAGAAGAAGTGGTTCCAGTCGGGTCCGTCACTTACTTGGTTCCCCGGAAACATTTCCGTTGTGGACCGTTTTATTTGCAGCGCGTTTCTGTATTTGGTTGTGTTGTGAGTACTTGGAGCACACGTGTGTTGTGGAACTGATGAAGATGGTTTTCTTAATTTGCAATGGGTTGTTTTTTTGTATTTGCACACGTTGCATTCATCTTCATCAGGTTGCAGCGCAGTGAGCTCTCTCGGCCACCGTACACTCACCGTCTCCATGACAGCAACTCGACGCACCACACCACGCCACACACGCTTTCGCGACATTTTCAAGTTGAAAACCTGTGTATGTTATAGTTGAGAAACATGTCGAGTACACAGGCGGAAAGCGTCATAAGAAACATCATCCGGGAGATCGCGCAGACATGTTTGAGCAGAGGACAGACTCTGTCCGAGACGCTCATCGCGTTCATGGTGAGTGACTGAGTGAATCACACAGGTAAAGCTGATGAATGTGTTTGTAGCTCTGCTCATTACTTGTGTGTTCAGGTCAAAGCTGTTGTTCTGGACCCCAGGAATCACTTTAACGTGGACAGGACTCTTACAAAGCAAGATGTGCAGCAACTCATAGAGGTAAACAGAAAGTTATTTAGAGTGAAACAGGAAGCGAATCAAAACTTTGAATCAATTGAACCGATTGCTTCCCAAATGATTCACTATTTCGAATCTTTATCTTCTAACTCTTATTTATATCACCATTATATATTTATATGCATTTAAACTAAGTGCTTAGTAATTGATCAACTAAAATTGCACATGTGTAATGGATTAAAAGTATAATAATTACATAAATAATATTTGAGTCATACAAAATTATTATTATTATAAGTATTGCTAAAAGCCAGACAATATTGTTTTAAAATGAATTTGCTATGTAGTGATCTCATGATTCAGACGTGAACCACTGATTTTTATTTATTTATTTTTTATTCAATAACATGTGCAAATATACAAACATCTTCAGGAGGACAAAACAGTTCAAAATCAAAATCATTTAGAAGCATTAAGAATCACTTACATACATTGAAGAGGACAAAAGACAAGGGATGAAGAGAGAGAAAAAGAGTGAACCATTGAAATTTCGAGGCGTCACATGACTAATGCAACGCAGGAACTCTTATAAAGCAAAAACAAACTCAGCCTTCACGGTTTGAAGCGCCCGTCACAGGAAATCAACGCGTGCGGTCGTGGATAATTCAGCGAGGTGTCTTCTCAAAAAAATGAATCATTATGAGACACCAATGAGCAGAAATAGTAAAACTAACAGATTGATAACATTGTTCAACACACATACTCTCGGAATATTTAGTTTCAACTTTTCTGATAAAACATATTAAATCTACTGTAGTAATGCAGAGAGTGTGTTTGCCGGTGCAGTGTCACGTGTCTGATTAATGGCTCTGTCTTCCATGTGTTCAGCTGTGTGTGGACAGACTCATGGACCAGGCCAGTCCAACTCTAAACACCATCAAGATGCAGGTTTACTTCAACATGAACTACACATCTCCACGTAAGTGTGAAAGCACCGAGACGAGCTGGTCACGTCACTTCTAGATGAACTCATGAAGAGATCCAGATGCACACACACTAGATATCGGGTCACATGTTTAGTGGATATGGACAATATGTATGTGTGTAGTTCACCCAAAATGAAACATTACTGTGTGAGAGTTTTAGTGTCAGTACAACATTAAACTACTATATATAATGTATAATAATGCAATGGGGAATATCTGTGTGTCCTGTTAATGGCAGACGTGTAAGAGTGTCCTACATTATATTAAAAATATCTAATCAGAGACAGCGCAAGCATGTTCATCTACAATAATTCAGTGTTTTCATCTCCAGAATGATGAATATTGTTATTCTGGAGTCTCTATTGGCCTGTGCTTTGGGTTCCAGCACTGAGACCTGTTCACACACACACACACACACACACAGTGTAACACAAGTCTAGCATTTAAATCAACAGTAAAAAAGTTTTTGTCTTGTAATATGGTGTGGAATGGTGTCATGAGGGTCTCGCTACACCCCTAACACACACACTATCAGAAGTATGACGGATCTAACAGCTGTAGTCGTGCAGTGCAGTTCATATAGTGGAGTTTAGAAATCATTAGTGTGCATTTTTAACCTCAGGTCTGTTGTTTGATCTGATCTTACAGTGCGCTCTCATTTATTGTTTAGCTACATTATGCTTGGATCTGTTTGCCTGTGTGTGTGTCAGGTGAGTTTGTGGAGATGCAGCAGAAGGTCCTGCAGTCTCGTCTGCTGTCTCTGAGCCGAGAGATCACGGACTGTCGAGCTCAGACCCGAGAGGATCTTCAGGGCCTGTACAGCAAGATCGTCAGCTACGTCATGCAGCGCTCCGGCCTCGGCTCGCCCACTGACATCAGCACCGTGAGGGAGACCACAGGTACACACCGGCACTGATGGTACTGATTTTGTATTTAAAGGGATACTCCACTTTTTTTTTGGAAATAGGCTCATTTTACCACTCCCCCAGAGTTAAACAGTTGAGTTTTACCGTTTTCGAATCCATTCAGATGATTTTTTTTTATATATTTAGAAGAGTATCAGTAACCAGACAGTTTCTGGCCTCATTGACTTCCATAGTATATTTTTTTCCTACTATAGTAATCAATGAGACCAGAAACTGTCTGGTTACTGATATTCTTCTAAATATATAAAAAAAATCATCTGAATGGATTCGAAAACTGTAAAACTCAACTGTTTAACTCTGGGGGAGTTGTAAGATGAGCCTATTTCCAAAAAAAGTGGAGTATCCCTTTAAAGTAAATGCTGTTCTTTTGAACTTTCGTCACAGAATCCTGGAAAATAAAATGTGTCAGTTTCCACAAATATCTAAAGTCGCACAACGTTTTCATCATTGATGATATTACTCATGATCATCAGATCCTCATATTAGAGTGATTTCTGGAAGATCATGTGACACTGAAGACTGGAGTAATGATGCTGAACATTCAGCTTTGCATCATGGGAATGAATGACACTTTACTATATATTCACCTGTCTTATCAGATTAAATAACTAATAACTTACTTTCTGAATCCTGCATATTCTATCTCAGTAATTCTGCTCATCTGCTTGAGTATTAGTCATGTCTGACTGATTTTGTGTGTATCTTGTGTGCTCTAGGTAACAGATCACTGCTATAGACCTTATGTAGCCCCGCCCCTTTTCAGCGTTTTGGTCGTTGTCTTTTGACTTCCGGTCTGGATTTCCACAGCGATCTTGCATTGGTATGAATGAACTGCTCGTAAATAATTTCCCGGTCGACATTTGTTAAAGGGATACTCCACTTTTTTTGGAAATAGGCTCATTTTACAACACCCCCCAGAGTTAAACAGTCGAGTTTCACCGTTTTTGAATCCAGACGATTTTCTGATATTTAGAAGAATATCAGTAACCAGACAGTTTCTGGTCTCATTGATTACTATAGTAGGAAAAAAATATACTATGGAAGTCAATGAGACCAGAAAGTGCCTGGTTACTGATATTCTTATAAATATCAAAAAATCGTCTGAATGGATTCGAAAACGGTAAAACTCAACTGTTTAACTCTGGGGGAGTGGTAAAATGAGCCTATTTCCAAAAAAAAAGTGGATTATGCCTTTAAGTCATCTGCTTTAAACATTACAATGCTCATGATAACTTTTGTCAACTCTACATTAAGTAAATCCACTTCACCAGCTAATTACTCCTCGACAGCGATGCCATAGAAATATACAGAGCGACCACAAAACCGGAAGTTCAAAGACAATATCCTAAAGATGACGGCGCTCACGTTTCTCTGGTGCATAAGGTCTATAGCACTGAGATAAGATCCTGTTGTAATGCGTGTGTTTGCTGCAGCGGCTCTGCAGAGCGTCTTTCCACAGTCACAGCTGGCCACCTTCATGTCTCTGCTGAAACAAGACAAAGAGAAGCAGCTGACTCAACTGAGCCTGATCGTCGGCGGCATACGGCTCTTCAACAAGGACAGCGAGAAGGGCGGAGAGGGCATCCAGAACCGTACGTGCTGCTCTCACAGTGTTCCCGTGTCCACACCTGTAGCGTCAGAGAGCCAGACCGATATTATCGGCCGATATTAGGCATTTTCCAAACTATCGGTATCGGCAGTTATAATGGCCGATAAATTAATATTTCAAAAATAAAATAAAAACGGACGAAACACGCTCGAACCATGTCATGAGTGTTGGAGTTGTATAGTTTGTCCACCAGAGGGCGCTCTACACCGTCCCTGTCGGCAACACTCGTTGAGTTGGTCATCGCTTGAATAACAATTAAAAGATCATCCCCATCAGTTCTCTAAACTCAAATAAGCAGGACAACATTCGTGACTATCATGTCCAGTTTAAAAAAATAAATAAAATATCGGCCGATATATCGGATTTTGTTGGGAAACCCAAAAATATTTGTAATGGCCTTCAAAATCCTTTATCGGTCGGGCTCTAGTGGTCACCTCTCCATGTGTGTTTCCCCCTCAGTGCCGGCCATCCTGAGTGAGGCGGTGCCCGCCGCAGTGGCAGACGCTGAGCGTGAGCTGGCCGGAGCGCAGCGCTGGGCCTGGCAGTACACCGCCCTGCTGGAGAAGATCTGCGAGCAGGACACAGGGCCGAGCGAGCACCCCGTCCACCCAGACCTGCTCAAACAGGCCCTGTATAACGCCAGACAGCACGAGGCCTTCCTCAAACTCATACTGGTGGGTTTCACAGTTAAAGGCCCACTGAACACACAGCTCTGTACTATGAGTTGACGTAATTTACACTGAAACAGGAAGGGAAAGCGGGACATACTGACTAAATGGCTCCTCCCACTAGTTTAGTTCACCTCACAGACTGCAGTCGTCCTTGACAACACCATGGAAGTGAATGCGAGCGCTGATGATACAATGGTAGTCAATGGGAGAGGTGTGACTATATTCTAGTCACCCTGAATTTATTGGTGTGTATGTGTATAAAAGTGTGTTTATGTGTGTGTGTGTGGGTGGGTGTAAATTTTTTGCACTGTCACCCCTTTACTGTGGTATACTTCTTTTAAGAGTCGTGGCCGATTTGTAGATTGTACAAACAAAATTTCAGAAAATTTTTGTTTTTTTTGTAAATTTCCCATTCATTTCCTCCTATGGGTCGGTCATTTCTGACCAAAGACCACGAGTGTGACTTTTTTTTTTACCACTACTTAGCATGCTCGGATCATGACTTCAATTTTTTTTTGTATTCACATATAATGCCAAAAAAAAAAAAAATCACCAAGTATCATGACCTTCCGATGAAGCTGTGATTTTTAATAATTCAAAACAGAAAATTATTCGGTCAGAAGTGACCGAGGACCGTCAGAGGATTAAACTAGTTAAGCTGGTTGATCTGCTGTTTCTCAGTCCAGTTTATTAGCTGACTCTCTGGAACATGTGATTCCTGTTAGTCATTGGTGGCATGATGTTTCTGGGTGATTCGATTAACCCATTTGACCTGCTCTTCTCTGAGAAATGAGTATAACAGTTTAACCCTTTGGTGTTCATGTTTTCATCAGGCGGACATTATGAAGAGTGCAGAGGAAGTGATGCGGTTACAGTCGGATCTGAAGACTCGTATGGCGCTCCTGAGGGACACTGTGCACAGTAACGCTACAGTGCCTACATCACACGTGTTTGTGAGTCATCTCTTGACCATCTCTGTGTTCAGTGCTCACTGATAGATCACAATTTCTCAAATTGATTTATATAATGCATTTTACAGTATTATTCCAGAGTATACAAAACCCCAGTGAACAGGATAAAGGTGTCTATGGCAAAGACAAGCTCAAGACATTTATATTAGGGAGAAGAGGAATAAATAGTGTAGAATAATGTTGCCCTCATTAGCATTATAAGATCTATAAATAGAGAGTTCCCTTTATTAAAGCAAAAACCACTTAGGTTTATGGGTTAACATGACATTAATCTGTCATGTGCTTGGTGGTTTTGACATTGGCTGTCATGAGGCATTATCAGGGACTGCAGATGAGAATGAGCTTTTAGCTAAATCTGGTACAGTACATATATTGTACATTGTCCCTGTTAAATAAATAAATAAATTATAACTGTGTCATGAACATTTTTTGTGTTACACATTGAAATTGTCATTAAAAAGTTATAATGGCTTCATGACCGACAATGTCAAAACCAACCACCTGACTGTTTAATGTAATGTTAACCCATAAAGCTAAGTGGTTTCTTAAGTTTGATCATTAATCTGCTATGACAGGTTGTGTTGTCTTAGTAATATCAAGTTATCATGACAAAAACACTGACAGGTTATGATGTATTGGTGAATGTCAAGGTGTCATAACAAAGACATCTCAAACTATGTCATATTTGCATTAAAAAATGTCACTTAATGACAGCTGTCACAAATATGCATAAACCCTCCTTCATATTCAGGATATGTCATGTCATGGTTATGAAGGTGTCATGTCAGTCTTATGCACACCCCTTCAAGTAAAGTGTTATCTATTTCTTTAATGTAAGGCTTTCAGGTATGTTTAATTGTGCCCTTTGAATATGGAGTAAAGTATACCGCTGATGTGTGGTCTGGTGTCCATATATCACACAATAAAGTTTCTTTATTTATCCAATGAGATTTTAGAGTCAGAACTGTTTGAATAAGTACTACTGCTCCATTACAGAAGGTTTCTGGGGTTTTTCTTCTTCGGTACAATAGTGTCATGCTTGTGATCACATGTGACGTAGATGTTTATTAGATGTCTCTCTTTTTGCCAGCCTCATTTCACAGCGGTGTCTTCACTGTGGGCGGGGCTGGAGACTGAGATGCTGCTACTGAGCGCGCTCACGAACCTGCTGCCCGGCCTGAGGCCCTTCCTGTCAGCACAGTCTCTGCTGAGCCCCGAGCAGATGGAGATACTGCTGAACGGCCTACAGGTGCCCACGGACGCCAGCCGATGCACTGCGAGCACAGGTGACACACACACACACACACACACACACACATACCTCTAGAAAACTTGATTCTGACCAGTCAATCGCAGTATTCTGGAGTCAGATGTTTCTGAATCAAGAGAACCTATTGTGCAACAGTGTGTTTATTGAAGATTGAAGCAGGAAAACCTGTTCTAGTAGAGCATAACAGGTCTTACAGGATAGGATGACCTCTTTAATAGTCATCAATCATTTATTTGATGTTGGGGTGAATTAACCCCTTAACTGTCACTGCCTGTATACGGGCAATCTAACTTTACTTCACTATATTACTATTAAATCCCAATCAGGTCATGACAAACTATATATCATTGGGAAGGTCTAAGACTCCTTAATAGATGTTTTAGCGCTGTTTCTTTCTTACAAATTATGAATGAACATTAATATATGAATTTATGACAAGAGTGCGCCTCAAAAAAATCGACGTCATTACAGGAGTTTCTGACCTTTGTCACAAAAAGTCGATACACACACTTTTAATAATTGAAACTTTGGTTTTTAGTGCTAGAAGTTCATAATAAAACATAAATAGTATTTGTCAATAAAAAAAGATAAAATTTAATTTTAAAAAGTAAGACAAGAAGTCCTCTAAAAAGTATAATATATATATATTTATGTTATATATATATATATATATTATTATATATATATTATTATATCACATATTTTAGTAGTCATCATAAATTAGGTATCTTTTTAAAGCTTACGAACTCAGAATTCATCCTGTGAAAACCGTTTTGAAATTGGACATTGCATTACCATAGAAACGGTATTTTTTATTAGGCCCCTCCCCTTTTGGGCATCATCTTTTATAATTTATTATCAAAACCTTTTCTAATCTTGACAAAACACATATTGCCAGAAAGGTCTGAGTCTCAAGGTTCCGTATTTAGTGACAGAAGTGATATTTGGATTGAAATTTATTAATTTGTTATGGCAAAATGCATACAATTAAATTCAATGGAATTCAATGGCACCCTGTGGCTATTTTTGGTACAACGCCTGAACAAAATCTCATGGGAACTTCAATTTTTGAGATATCAACTTCAAATTTGGAACACAACTTGGTTAGATATATAACTTTCATTTTATTGTAAAAAATGATTTGTAAAATACTTATTTTATATTAAAAAATATATTAATACATTATATTTGATTTACTGTAAATTATAACTACCATAACTTTTGAAGTGCTTTCACTTTAGTAATAATCTGCTGAGTGTTTTCTTTAAAACAAGACCAAACTTGGGTATAAATTCCAAAGCATTCTTGAATTACAACCATTTAAGTTTGTATAGTGCATTTTAATGTCAATGATCAAAAAGGGGGTGACAGGTCAAGGGTTAATGACTTGGACACGTCGGCATGAGATTCACCCAGTTAAACTATAGAATTGTTAAATCCCATACACATGTTTTTCAGAAGAGCGTGTGGCTGTGTCAGAGATGTGTTCGTGTGAGTGGTGTTTTCCTGAGAGCACAGCTAACTTTGAGAGTGTGCCTCTGCAGTATAAGGGCTTTTGTGGATTCACCCTCGTGAAGAAGAACGGCCTGTTACTGCCAGGTACAAACACTCAATCTACATGCTCTGACCGACACACTTGAACAAGTGCATTGCATATTATATTTTTATCTTCCAACTTGGGAAAATGAGCCTATGACTGTGTTAATGGTCGGATACCCTGCACACGATCTCTTGTTCTCAGGTAATCCAAACATTGGCGTCCTAAAGCACAAGGAGAAGTTCTACGCTTTCAGCTCCAAGAGCGCAGCGCTCGCGTTCGCCAGTGAAGCGGATGAATATAGCGCTGCGGTGGTGGAGATGGCGAGGAGACGGCCCGAGCTCATCCAGCTGCTCCAGCTGCACCAGGAGTTCGCCAGCGTGACTCCCTACTCGGAGGTACTGGCGAGACGTCGGCCTGAAATATCATACAGGCCAACATTAAAGTGCAGTTACCACAGTAATACACAGCTTTCAAGAGGGGCTGTTGTTGAAGTTAAAGGTTTTTGGTTGATGTGAAACATTGACAGGTTTAGTGACGTGTCTTAAGCCCTGACACACCACGCCAACGCCAAAGAACTAGCGGCGATGAAAGCTGGGTTTGTCGACTCGCGTCTCGGCCAGAAAGCTGCGCTTGAACACACCAAACGGACTAAAAACGCCTGTATGTGCGTTCTGCACCTGTGTGTATGGAAATATCTGTGTATACCAGCAGATAACAAAAGTTTATTTTCATCATTCAAAAAGAGAAACTGAAGCTAGAACTGCTGATAGACAAACCTGATAGCAGCGCTTGCTTAGCATTCTGAATATCAATCTGGTCACTTTCTTCAAGTTGGCTCATTATTGTGAAAATATTCACTCATTCATGAAACATTCGTAAATATACGAGTAAATATGAGAGTGATTTGCGCGTAAAGAGACCTTCCCGAAAACTCTTCTCCTGATTCACAAATAATTTGTAAACGTCAGATATGATAGTGAAATGTGTGTGTGTGTAATGAATTCCAACCAGTCGTAAATGGGATGCGCGTGCACGTTCATTCTCAATTACCATAAATCCCGCCCATTATTTCCGACAGACATCTATATGCATATAATAACATGAATGCGAATGAAAAAGAAAGATTTCTCGGATGCAGAAATTGAAGTTTTATTATCAGAAGTTCATTCAAAACGCCACATTTCATTTTCAAGCGTATATAGTGGCGTATCAGGTCCTAAAAAAGCTTGGAAGCATATTACAGATGCAGTTAATGGAGTTTCATCTGTTAATCGAACAGTCCCAGAAGTGAGAAGAAAATGGTTCGACTTTATGCTTGACAGCAAAAAACGAATTAGTTAACTTCGGAAAAATCGTATTCAAACTGGAGGAGGACCGCCATCGATCACCAGATCTGCTATTACTGGCTCTCGTAAAAATATTATACATACTGTATATTTTATATATACATATAAAATATTTTTTGTTCAAAATGCTGTTTAAATATGTTCTCGATTAAGGTGAGTCTTATTAATGAGCAAAACGTTCGGATGTTAAGCGCACCATTTACGCGTGGCTGGGAGCAGGTGTAGATTTCTTGCGTACCAACTAACATTTGGAAAATTCCAACATTTTAAAGACTCCGAAATTTTACTCCAGAACCACTTTACACACGATTTACACACAAATTCGCTCTGCTCGTGTTTCATGAATGAGACCCATTGTAATGCTCACACCTGTCTGTCTTCATCACATTCGCTTTTATTCTCGTGCACCGACTCGTTCCCTAAGCTGAACAGCCAATCAGATTCTCTCTCTCGTCGTCAGCCCGATGCCGTTTCTACTTGGTGTGTCCTGGCCTTTATCCTTTAAAACCATCCACGAAACTACACAAGATAACAGAAAATACAACCTAGACGACATTTGACAGGTTCACGTGCAGCCACAACTGCTACTCATTATACATGTGTTACATGCTTTTTAGTAAAACTCTTTCAATGTTTTTTTGCGAGTTGCGCGACAGCACCAGCATTGTTTTAAATCACATCCACAAAACTTTCATGGCCCCCAAAATATTTTTTACCTGACCCAGATAGCAAACTGACACTGAATCAATGTGGAAACATGACATTGAAACAACGTTGATCTGGCATCGTTTTGCTCATTGAATTAACGTTGAACCAACGTCAGACGCGTCATTCGTCAAAACTAACGGAAAATCAACTTGAAATCAACGTTAGAAAAGCAAACCAATTGCGTCAATTTTCATTTAGTTTTGAAGAATGCCGCGTCTGACGTTGATTCAACGTTAATTCGATGAGCAAAACGATGCCAGATCAACGTTGTTTCGTCATGAGGGATGTTGTTTCCACGTTGATTCAATGTCAGTTTGCGGTCTGGGGAATATGTAAACAGTCAATATCAACCAAAGAGAGAACAACGCCTCTGCTTTTTTAGCAGTTTTTGTCAAAGTCTTCGTCCGGATGGGATTCAGAGTGATGATTAAAACACAGATGGAGTAGATCGAGTCCATCAACACCCCTAACGCTTCTCAGTCCTGAAGCTTGACATCAGGCAGTTTTGATGCATATGCTGTTAATGTTTGATGGTCATGTTCACTTAAGCCCAAAGTATACTCCTGTGTAGGCATAGCCTTTCAAAGTTTCCTCCATTTGACAGCATGCGTGACCACAGGTGGTCGACACGTCCACTCTAGAAAGTTTCATCTTTTCCCAGTGTCTGCGCTATTTTTTTCCCAAATTTATGAGCGATAAAATGTCTTTGTATTCTTTTAAAGTAAAATGTCTTGCTTGTTTTGGGAACCGGAGATGCTGTACTCATTGAGAAGATCTCCATTAGCGCCCCCTACCATATAAACACAGACTGCTGGACAAAACTTGGAAAATCAATGGTGGGAAAGAGTTTTTGTAAAGTCGTGTGTAAAAAGTGTGTTCTGCTCATGTCTCAGATGCAGTCCGGACAGAAACTGCTGGTGAAAGTCATCTCTAAAAGTGACGCCAGCATGCAAACAGAGACACACCCTCTGGAGACCAACATCGTGAAGTCTCATGAGTGGAACGAGTGGGAGCTCAGGAGAAAAGCCATCAAACTGGTGAGAACCCAACCACACATGATCTCAGTCCGACAGACAGACACAAGTGAGGGGATTTAACCAGAAACTGTCTCCATCTTAGGCAAATCTGCGGAATAAAGTGACTCGCTCAATGCAGACGGATTTGAGTCACATGAGGCGGCACAACAGCACACAGACGTTCCTCCCTAAAGACGGCAGCAGCCAGACCAAGCGAGACGGAGAGAGTAATGTCCCCAAACCACAGGTGTATCTGTGTGGGCTGCGAGGAGGCACGAGCGCCGCCACCAACATGACCAAGGTGGATTTAACCAGAGCTGTGGATGAATGAACTCAATAAACTGATCTGGAGTCATCATTTGTTTCTGAGCTTTGCACACATGACCCTCCTCATAGACTAGACGAGTAGATGAAGAAGCAAAATCAGATTGTACTTTGATGTTTGGTGATCATGCACAATGCTTGAGCTACGATGTGTTTGAGCCGTGATTTAAACAGATTACACGGCAGTTCCTGAAAGTACGAGTCAAAGAAATAGGCATCAGGTTTGAACAAGCAGGAATGTCTAATCTGACTCGGATGGACAACCAGAAATCGTATACTCTCTTGAGTAGGTACTTCACAAGTAAGTGAAATAAGTCTGATCAAATAAACAGTGTGTGTATTTGGCGTGCTGTCCGAGGAGAGGTGCTTGTCCTGAACCCAGAGTCCTGAGGAGTGGTGTGTCGGAGGATGCTGGAAACGGTCCAGGAGTGGTGTTTGCTGATGACGAGTTGATTGGACAGATCATTTAAAAGTACTCCTCCAGAACTTTGTTAATGAAACATCGTTTCGTTTTTATTAGTTACTTCACAACCACTAAAAAGTATATGTAAGTATGTTCTATAAAATATGAGTGTGTGATTAGTGGGAATGCAATCTGGAAGTACCACATTCACCAAGTCGTGATTATCATGAGTAACGTGTTCTAGTTTAAAATATATATATAATTAATTACAAATATTTGAATGTTTTAGAAGTGGCTGTAGCAGAACTAATAGTACAATCGATTATTAATTCTAGGAAATATTATCTTCCTGGTCGAGAAAGAATAACCTTCTCCAGCTAAAGTAAATCCAGTACTAGCAGGGTTATTGCATAGATCAAGATGTTTAAGTGACTTTTGTGAGTGGCAATAACGTGTGAATATCATGGTTAAATAAACGAAACTACGACTAAACCAAGCAAAGATTGTATACAGAATCAAGAAAGTAGAGAGAGAAGAAAAGAGAATGGCAAGTTAACCAGTTAACCACAACCTACGAGAAACTTCAGAGACTCAGGGTCGCCTTAAAGGGCCACAATAACTTACACGTGTACGGCATTGGGTTGGGTTGCTGAACAAGTCCAGATGTAGGAGATTCTTAATGATTTCTCCAGGAGTGCGCTGAAACGTTTGATTGGGTTCTTGGGATGGTCCACTTTGAATCCAAAGTAGTTAACTTGAAGACAAAGTTGCTGGAAGGAGGAGGAGGAAGGTGACTCAAAGTAGCCTCGTGAGACCATCCATTTCAAGGTTTCACTCGCAGATCAGTCTGGACACTTTCCGTTAAAGAAAATTTGGGAGCAGTTCACCAAACGAACGTCCAATCAGCGTTGGCTTTGAGGCGGGTTGAGGTGTGACGCAACGAGAAGCACGACAGTTCAGTCTATGAAACTAGCATCAGCGTGGCTATCGAGCAAGTTTTATCGGAATTACAGTGTATTTCTTCACTGAAAGAAGAGCAAAACACTGCTCTGGAGGCTTTTCTCAGAGGAAAAGATGTTTTTGCTCTTCTCCCGACTGGTTTCGGCAAGAGTTACGGTACGTCATATGCTTCGTTGATCTGATTGGTTGATTTGGCCCGTCTATCACCAACATAGGCCAATCAGCTAACCAGTATTTTCGCCCCTTACCAAAACTACTTCAACGGAAGGTTTCCAGATGGATATGCGGAGCAAATCCAAGGTTAGACTCAAAGAGGTTGAGCCCCGAATCTGACCAAATCAGACTCTCTTAAAGGTCCTCTCAGTTCACACTCCTATGGTGAGGGGACCAATCTAAGATGACCTGGAGAAAGTCTTCGTTCGTCTTATCCCCATTTGCATGTTCATGGTGGCATGGAGAATTTGCTCCTTGTTAGAGCGCCCGACTCTCACGCCAGACACCCGAGTTCGAGGCCCGCTCGGAGCGGGTCAAGTGGGATCCGGGTGTGAGGGGTTACATTTACATATGGTAACAAAAATCCTAATGCAATTTATCATAACATATTGTGCACCATGGATTATAAAATCAAAAGAGGAGTTTTTTATACCAAGAAAGAGGGGATTCGAAGACTTTAAAGCAGCGATACATACATCATCTTTGGATATGAACCTTAAAAAAGTTATCTAACATCATTAAAGAATCAAAACTAGTCATAATAACAAAACATAGGGACATACATAAGCACAGTAGAAATACTATAAACATTGTGGACAGTTTGTATGAATGAGTAAGTGTCCTTGTGTATTGGAGGTTTATCTCTGTAGTGCCGTCAGGTCTCCTGGTGCAAAAGCCGGTTCCTCTCTCTTATTTCAGTTGGTCCTAAAATATAAGTAGCGATAAATAAAGTAGCTTTCACTAAAGACTATTAAAGTCATAAAATAAAACATTTATATTCTCTACTGTGGCTCATCAAGCAGTGAGATGATTGACAGCAGCGTATTCACAGAAGTCCTGATCATTCCTGAACCTGTCCGGTTCCTTGTGGAAATCCACCACTGCGTAATTCAGATCCTCAGCAGATGTGATGCAGTCACCAGTGGCTTTCTCAACTGTAGCATAGACACAGTTAGAAGAATCAGAGGGGTTTGTGGGTAATTGGGCAGTGGCGTATAGGAAGTTAGAAGAATCAGAGGGGTTTGTGGGTAATTGTTTGTGAGTGTCTTTAATCTCCTCGTAATCGCAACCAGTGTGAGAAACCTGAGGAGAGACAGAGACATTATTCCTCGCTATGAAGATTGTCAGGATGGAAGGCATTAGACATTAATATCATTATGAATATAAATCAACATTATAAACTGGACTCACAACTTCATGTTTGCCTGGTTCAGTCTGAGATGATGAATCACCGCCTGTCAAAACCAAGCATCCTTAATTAATGACATTACTGTATATCTCAATTCAACAATGATGTCTTGTGTAAATGTTTTCACACATCAACTACTGTATGTGTATTTTGCTCATGTCTTATTCCAGCCTATAGGTGGCGACAGAACGTTGGAAAACAGGTCTAAGAAATCTATCCGTTTTAAACTCGGTAGAAATGGAGAGTTTTACCTCGAGACTGACGCTTCTAGTAAGAGTCCAGCGATGATCAGAACCAGAAGAACCAGAGGGATGATCAGAGAAGAGCCTGAAAATATAGGAGAAATAACCAGAGAACATGATCAGGGCATAGATCATGGGCATAGCGTAACGTTTGGAGGAGGACTGGCCAGACCGGGGCCGGTTGCATAATCACAGCCATTACGTTAAGACTGTGACTTAGGTACTAAAATGACCAACTCGGTTAATCAAGGGGCAATCAGTCTTACCTTTTTGCATCAAATTAGATTTTATGTAACTGAGTTAAAAAAGTTGTGAACAGTCTTAAAGACTAAAGAAAACAACTGATGACTTATACTTGCACTCCATTTTTGCACTCAGGTCTACAGGGTTGCCAACTTGTGAGTTTTGCTTGGAGTGAGATTTTTTTTTTTGGAGGGGTGGGCGGGGGTGGTTGGGTGTCGTCACAATGTCTTGTAGGGCACAATTTCACCTGGGCACAATGTCTTGTAGGCCAAATGTATAGTTTGTCCAATTTTAATTTGGCCTAGGCCAACAGTTTTACTGATTTCAACAGAATTTGTTTTGGGAGTAAAGTTCATAAATTATTGTTCTTTCCCATATGATTTTGTAAAACTATGTTGAGACATCTGTCCCTCTAGGGGGGTTCGGCGGCATGCTCCCCTGCAAGAAAACTTTGTACATTTTAAGGTTAAATGCATCAATCTGGTGCACTTTCAGAGCTCAAAATTAAGAGCTTTAACCAGCTTCAACCCATGAACTGTGACATTGAACAAAGGAAAAGCCTCGACTTGTACCTGGACATTAAAGAGGGATCAAAAATCTTTTTAGTTATAATGTAATCCTCTGTTTTAGGATGCCTTCGGATTATAATAATGTAATAATGATTTATAAAACTATTCCTATTACGTAAAATCCATATAGGCCTAGCCAATAAATGTACTATATAAATGAAAATAATATTTCAAAAGCATATTTTACTTACACTATTGTTCAGGAAAATTACAATAGTAATTTTAAAACGTATCAGAAGCTGCTTTCAAGCACCTCACGCCCTCGCCCTACGCCACTATAGATATTAAGTGTATGGTATCTTTTTGCTAAAAAGACTGGCACGTAGTGCAAATGTACGCTCTCAACTCACGTTCAAAGTCATCGGCAGCGCAGCGTCTCTGTGCATCGCAAAAGCCCGTGTTGACAGTTTGTTTAAAATAAAGCGGGAGATTACCAGTATTTTGCATGTGCCCTGTGGGTGTTGTAGCTTAGGCAACTGTATCACGTGCCGTTTGAACTGACGCGCTATCTACTACTGCGTTCTAGCGCCAAAGCGTTCCATATCAAGAGTAAACTTCTCTGTCTGTTGATGTCAGTGTCATCATTTTCCACGATATTTCTCTGTGTGATAAAATGCAGTGGTCAAATCAGTAGTTAAGAGCCTGAACTTGCTTATAAAAAAAACACAGCACAGAAGAATTTCTAATTTAGCGTGAGATTTCTTTGTTGAGCGTGAGAGTTGGCAACCTTGGGTCTAAGTCTCATGGCCCTCTATAAGAATCCAGAGTTTCAAGAAGTTCAGAGAAACTTAAAATTTTTACCAAAAAAAAACAAAAAAAAAAAAAACAGACAGTGGTACCCCTTTCGGGGTTTTTTTCGGGTCGCAATTTTGAGTTTCGATATCTCAGCTCTGGAAGGGTCTACAGCCTACATTTTTGCACCCAGGTCCATGTCTCATGGCCCTCTATCAGAATCCAGACTTTTGAGAAGATTGTAGAAACTTAATTTTTCACCCCCCGAAAAAAAAAACATAAGGGGTAACACTGTCATTTTTTTTTATGGTCGAAATTTTGACCTTCGATATCTCGGCTCTGGAAGGGTCTAGAGCGTCCATTTTTGCGCGCTGGTCGAAGTCTCGTGGCCCTCTGTCAGAATCCAGAGTTTCAAGAAGATCGGAGGGGGTCAAAATTTCGGCCGAAAAAAAATGACAGTGTTACCCCTTATGTTTTTTTTCTGGTCAAAATTTTGACCTTCGATATCTCGGCTCTGGAAGGGTCTAGAGCCTCTATTTTTGCGCGCTGGTCGAAGTCTCGTGGCCCTCTGTCAGAATCCAGAGTTTGAAGAAGATCGGAGGGGGTCAAAATTTTGACCAGAAAAAAAAAATGACAGTGTTACCCCTTATGTTTTTTTTCGGGGGGTGAAAAATTAAGTTTCTCCAATCTTCTCAAAACTCTGGATTCTGATAGAGGGCCACGAGACATGGACCTGGGTGCAAAAATTGAGGCTGTAGACCCTTCCAGAGCTGAGATATTGAAACTCAAAATTTTGACCAGAAAAAAAAAATGACAGTGTTACCCCTTATGTTTTTTTTCGGGGGGTGAAAAATTAAGTTTCTCCAATCTTCTCAAAACTCTGGATTCTGATAGAGGGCCACGAGACATGGACCTGGGTGCAAAAATTGAGACTGTAGACCCTTCCAGAGCTGAGATATTGAAACTCAAAATTTTCACCAGAAAAAAAAATGACAGTGTTACCCCTTATGTTTTTTTTTTCTGGTCAAAATTTTGACCTTCGATATCTCGGCTCTGGAAGGGTCTAGAGCCTCCATTTTTGCGCGCTGGTCGAAGTCTCGTGGCCCTCTCTCAGAATCCAGAGTTTGAAGAAGATCGGAGGGGGTCAAAATTTCGGCCAAAAAAAAAAACGACTGTGTTACCCCTTATGTTTTTTTTTTCTGGTCAAAATTTTGACCTTCGATATCTCGGCTCTGGAAGGGTCTAGAGCGTCCATTTTTGCGCGCTGTTCGAAGTCTCGTGGCCCTCTGTCAGAATCCAGAGTTTCAAGAAGATCGGAGGGGGTCAAAATTTCAGCCAAAAAAAAAAATGACAGAGTTACCCCTTATGTTTTTTTTTCTGGTCAAAATTTTGACCTTTGATATCTCGGCTCTGGAAGGGTCTAGAGCCTCCATTTTTGCGCGCTGGTCGAAGTCTCGTGGCCCTCTGTCAGAATCCAGAGTTTCAAGAAGATCGGAGGGGGTCAAAATTTCAGCCAAAAAAAAAAAATGACAGTGTTACCCCTTATGTTTTTTTTTCTGGTCAAAATTTTGACCTTCGATATCTCGGCTCTGGAAGGGTCTAGAGCCTCCATTTTTGCGCGCTGGTCGAAGTCTCGTGGCCCTCTTTCAGAATCCAGAGTTTCAAGAAGATCGGAGGGGATCAAAATTTGGCCAAAAAAAAAAATGACAGTGTTACCCCTTATGTTTTTTTTTCAGGTCAAAATTTTGACATCCAATATCTCGGCTCTGGAAGGGTCTAGAGCCTCCATTTTTGCGTGCTGGTCGAAGTCTCGTGGCCCTCTGTCAGAATCCAGAGTTTCAAGAAGATCGGAGGGGGTCAAAATTTCAGCCAAAAACGACAGTGTTACCCCTTATGTTTTTTTTTCAGGTCAAAACTTTGACATCCGATATCTCGGCTCTGGAAGGGTCTAGAGCCTCCATTTTTGCGCGCTGGTCGAAGTCTCGTGGCCCTCTGTCAGAATCCAGAGTTTCAAGAAGATCGGAGGGGGTCAAAATTTCGGCCAAAAACAACAGAGTTACCCCTTATGTTTTTTTTTCGGGTCAAAACTTTGACGTCCGATATCTCGGCTCTGGAAGGGTCTAGAGCCTCCATTTTTGCGCGCTGGTCGAAGTCTCGTGGCCCTCTGTCAGAATCCAGAGTTTCAAGAAGATCGGAGGGGGTCAAAATTTCGGCCAAAAACGACAGTGTTACCCCTTATGTTTTTTTTTTCGGGTCAAAACTTTGACATCCGATATCTCGGCTCTGGAAGGGTCTAGAGCCTCCATTTTTGCGCGCTGGTCGAAGTCTCGTGGCCCTCTGTCAGAATCCAGAGTTTCAAGAAGATCGGAGGGGGTCAAAATTTCGGCCAAAAACGACAGTGTTACCCCTTATGTTTTTTTTTCGGGTCAAAACTTTGACATCCGATATCTCGGCTCTGGAAGGGTCTAGAGCCTCCATTTTTGCGCGCTGGTCGAAGTCTCGTGGCCCTCTGTCAGAATCCAGAGTTTCAAGAAGATTGGAGGGGGTCAAAATTTCGGCCAAAAACGACAGTGTTACCCCTTATGTTTTTTTTTCAGGTCAAAATTTTGACATCCGATATCTCGGCTCTGGAAGGGTCTAGAGCCTCCATTTTTGCGCGCTGGTCGAAGTCTCGTGGCCCTCTGTCAGAATCCAGAGTTTCAAGAAGATCGGAGGGGGTCAAAATTTCGGCCAAAAACGACAGTGTTACCCCTTATGTTTTTTTTTCGGGTCAAAACTTTGACATCCAATATCTCGGCTCTGGAAGGGTCTAGAGCCTCCATTTTTGTGCGCTGGTCGAAGTCTCGTGGCCCTCTGTCAGAATCCAGAGTTTCAAGAAGATCGGAGGGGGTCAAAATTTCGGCCAAAAACGACAGTGTTACCCCTTATGTTTTTTTCGGGTCAAAACTTTGACATCCAATATCTCGGCTCTGGAAGGGTCTAGAGCCTCCATTTTTGCGCGCTGGTCGAAGTCTCGTGGCCCTCTGTCAGAATCCAGAGTTTCAAGAAGATCGGAGGGGGTCAAAATTTCGGCCAAAAATGACAGTGTTACCCCTTATGGTTTTTTTTCAGGTCAAAACTTTGACATCCGATATCTCGGCTCTGGAAGGGTCTAGAGCCTCCATTTTTGCGCGCTGGTCGAAGTCTCGTGGCCCTCTGTCAGAATCCAGAGTTTCAAGAAGATCGGAGGGGGTCAAAATTTCGGCCAAAAACGACAGTGTTACCCCTTATGTTTTTTTTTTTCGGGTCAAAACTTTGACATCCGATATCTCGGCTCTGGAAGGGTCTAGAGCCTCCATTTTTGCGCGCTGGTCGAAGTCTCGTGGCCCTCTGTCAGAATCCAGAGTTTCAAGAAGATCGGAGGGGGTCAAAATTTCGGCCAAAAACGACAGTGTTACCCCTTATGTTTTTTTTTTCGGGTCAAAACTTTGACATCCGATATCTCGGCTCTGGAAGGGTCTAGAGCCTCCATTTTTGCGCGCTGGTCGAAGTCTCGTGGCCCTCTGTCAGAATCCAGAGTTTCAAGAAGATCGGAGGGGGTCAAAATTTCGGCCAAAAATGACAGTGTTACCCCTTATGTTTTTTTTTCAGGTCAAAACTTTGACATCCGATATCTCGGCTCTGGAAGGGTCTAGAGCCTCCATTTTTGCGCGCTGGTCGAAGTCTCGTGGCCCTCTGTCAGAATCCAGAGTTTCAAGAAGATCGGAGGGGGTCAAAATTTCGGCCAAAAACGACAGTGTTACCCCTTATGTTTTTTTTTTCAGGTCAAAACTTTGACATCCGATATCTCGGCTCTGGAAGGGTCTAGAGCCTCCATTTTTGCGCGCTGGTCGAAGTCTCGTGGCCCTCTGTCAGAATCCAGAGTTTCAAGAAGATCGGAGGGGGTCAAAATTTCGGCCAAAAACGACAGTGTTACCCCTTATGTTTTTTTTTTCAGGTCAAAACTTTGACATCCGATATCTCGGCTCTGGAAGGGTCTAGAGCCTCCATTTTTGCGCGCTGGTCGAAGTCTCGTGGCCCTCTGTCAGAATCCAGAGTTTCAAGAAGATTGGAGGGGGTCAAAATTTCGGCCAAAAACGACAGTGTTACCCCTTATGTTTTTTTGTCGGGTCAAAACTTTGACATCCGATATCTCGGCTCTGGAAGGGTCTAGAGCCTCCATTTTTGCGCGCTGGTCGAAGTCTCGTGGCCCTCTGTCAGAATCCAGAGTTTCAAGAAGATCGGAGGGGGTCAAAATTTCGGCCAAAAACGACAGTGTTACCCCTTATGTTTTTTTTTTTCAGGTCAAAACTTTGACATCCGATATCTCGGCTCTGGAAGGGTCTAGAGCCTCCATTTTTGCGTGCTGGTCGAAGTCTCGTGGCCCTCTGTCAGAATCCAGAGTTTCAAGAAGATCGGAGGGGGTCAAAATTTCGGCCAAAAACGACAGTGTTACCCCTTATGTTTTTTTTTTCGGGTCAAAACTTTGACATCCGATATCTCGGCTCTGGAAGGGTCTAGAGCCTCCATTTTTGCGCGCTGGTCGAAGTCTCGTGGCCCTCTGTCAGAATCCAGAGTTTCAAGAAGATCGGAGGGGGTCAAAATTTCGGCCAAAAACGACAGTGTTACCCCTTATGTTTTTTTTTCAGGTCAAAACTTTGACATCCGATATCTCGGCTCTGGAAGGGTCTAGAGCCTCCATTTTTGAGCGCTGGTCGAAGTCTCGTGGCCCTCTGTCAGAATCCAGAGTTTCAAGAAGATCGGAGGGGGTCAAAATTTCGGCCAAAAACGACAGTGTTACCCCTTATGTTTTTTTTCAGGTCAAAACTTTGACATCCGATATCTCGGCTCTGGAAGGGTCTAGAGCCTCCATTTTTGCGCGCTGGTCGAAGTCTCGTGGCCCTCTGTCAGAATCCAGAGTTTCAAGAAGATTGGAGGGGGTCAAAATTTCGGCCAAAAACGACAGTGTTACCCCTTATGTTTTTTTTTTCAGGTCAAATCTTTGACATCCGATATCTCGGCTCTGGAAGGGTCTAGAGCCTCCATTTTTGCGCGCTGGTCGAAGTCTCGTGGCCCTCTGTCAGAATCCAGAGTTTCAAGAAGATCGGAGGGGGTCAAAATTTCGGCCAAAAACGACAGTGTTACCCCTTATGTTTTTTTTTCGGGTCATAACTTTGACATCCGATATCTCGGCTCTGGAAGGGTCTAGAGCCTCCATTTTTGCGCGCTGGTCGAAGTCTCGTGGCCCTCTGTCAGAATCCAGAATTTCAAGAAGATCGGAGGGGGTCAAAATTTCGGCCAAAAATGACAGTGTTACCCCTTATGTTTTTTTTCAGGTCAAAACTTTGACATCCGATATCTTGGCTCTGGAAGGGTCTAGAGCCTCCATTTTTGCGCGCTGGTCGAAGTCTCGTGGCCCTCTGTCAGAATCCAGAGTTTCAAAAAGATCGGAGGGGGTCAAAATTTCGTCCAAAAACGACAGTGTTACCCCTTATGTTTTTTTTCAGGTCAAAACTTTGACATCCGATATCTCGGCTCTGAAAGGGTCTAGAGCCTCCATTTTTGCGCGCTGGTCGAAGTCTCGTGGCCCTCTGTCAGAATCCAGAGTTTCAAGAAGATCGGAGGGGGTCAAAATTTCGGCCAAAAACGACAGTGTTACCCCTTATGTTTTTTTTTTTCGGGTCAAAACTTTGACATCCGATATCTCGGCTCTGGAAGGGTCTAGAGCCTCCATTTTTGCGCGCTGGTCGAAGTCTCGTGGCCCTCTGTCAGAATCCAGAGTTTCAAGAAGATCGGAGGGGGTCAAAATTTCGGCCAAAAATGACAGTGTTACCCCTTATGTTTTTTTTTCAGGTCAAAACTTTGACATCCGATATCTCGGCTCTGGAAGGGTCTAGAGCCTCCATTTTTGCGCGCTGGTCGAAGTCTCGTGGCCCTCTGTCAGAATCCAGAGTTTCAAGAAGATCGGAGGGGGTCAAAATTTCGGCCAAAAACGACAGTGTTACCCCTTATGTTTTTTTTTCAGGTCAAAACTTTGACATCCGATATCTCGGCTCTGGAAGGGTCTAGAGCCTCCATTTTTGCGCGCTGGTCGAAGTCTCGTGGCCCTCTGTCAGAATCCAGAGTTTCAAGAAGATCAGAGGGGGTCAAAATTTCGGCCAAAAACGACAGTGTTACCCCTTATGTTTTTTTTTTTCGGGTCAAAACTTTGACATCCGATATCTCGGCTCTGGAAGGGTCTAGAGCCTCCATTTTTGCGCGCTGGTCGAAGTCTCGTGGCCCTCTGTCAGAATCCAGAGTTTCAAGAAGATCGGAGGGGGTCAAAATTTCGGCCAAAAACGACAGTGTTACCCCTTATGTTTTTTTTTCGGGTCAAAACTTTGACATCCGATATCTCGGCTCTGGAAGGGTCTAGAGCCTCAATTTTTGCGCGCTGGTCGAAGTCTCGTGGCCCTCTGTCAGAATCCAGAGTTTCAAGAGGATCGGAGGGGGTCAAAATTTCGGCCAAAAACGACAGTGTTACCCCTTATGTTTTTTTTTTCGGGTCAAAACTTTGACATCCGATATCTCGGCTCTGGAAGGGTCTAGAGCCTCCATTTTTGCGCGCTGGTCGAAGTCTCGTGGCCCTCTGTCAGAATCCAGAGTTTCAAGAAGATCGGAGGGGGTCAAAATTTCGGCCAAAAACGACAGTGTTACCCCTTATGTTTTTTTTTCAGGTCAAAACTTTGACATCCGATATCTCGGCTCTGGAAGGGTCTAGAGCCTCCATTTTTGCGCGCTGGTCGAAGTCTCGTGGCCCTCTGTCAGAATCCAGAGTTTCAAGAAGATCAGAGGGGGTCAAAATTTCGGCCAAAAATGACAGTGTTACCCCTTATGTTTTTTTTTTCAGGTCAAAACTTTGACATCCGATATCTCGGCTCTGGAAGGGTCTAGAGCCTCCATTTTTGCGCGCTGGTCGAAGTCTCGTGGCCCTCTGTCAGAATCCAGAGTTTCAAGAAGATTAGAGGGGGTCAAAATTTCGGCCAAAAACGACAGTGTTACCCCTTATGTTTTTTGTCGGGTCAAAACTTTGACATCCGATATCTCGGCTCTGGAAGGGTCTAGAGCCTCCATTTTTGCGTGCTGGTCGAAGTCTCGTGGCCCTCTGTCTGAATCCAGAGTTTCAAGAAGATCGGAGGGGGTCAAAATTTCGGCCAAAAACGACAGTGTTACCCCTTATGTTTTTTTTTTCAGGTCAAAACTTTGACATCCGATATCTCGGCTCTGGAAGGGTCTAGAGCCTCCATTTTTGCGCGCTGGTCGAAGTCTCGTGGCCCTCTGTCAGAATCCAGAGTTTCAAGAAGATCGGAGGGGGTCAAAATTTCGGCCAAAAACGACAGTGTTACCCCTTATGTTTTTTTTTCGGGTCAAAACTTTGACATCCGATATCTCGGCTCTGGAAGGGTCTAGAGCCTCCATTTTTGCGCGCTGGTCGAAGTCTCGTGGCCCTCTGTCAGAATCCAGAGTTTCAAGAAGATTGGAGGGGATCAAAATTTCGCGCAAAAACGACAGTGTTACCCCTTATGTTTTTTTTTCGGGTCAAAACTTTGACATCCGATATCTCGGCTCTGGAAGGGTCTAGAGCCTCCATTTTTGCGCGCTGGTCGAAGTCTCGTGGCCCTCTGTCAGAATCCAGAGTTTCAAGAAGATCGGAGGGGGTCAAAATTTCGGCCAAAAACGACAGTGTTACCCCTTATGTTTTTTTTTTCAGGTCAAAACTTTGACATCCGATATCTCGGCTCTGGAAGGGTCTAGAGCCTCCATTTTTGCGCGCTGGTCGAAGTCTCGTGGCCCTCTGTCAGAATCCAGAGTTTCAAGAAGATCGGAGGGGGTCAAAATTTCGGCCAAAAACGACAGTGTTACCCCTTATGTTTTTTTTCAGGTCAAAACTTTGACATCCGATATCTCGGCTCTGGAAGGGTCTAGAGCCTCCATTTTTGCGCGCTGGTCGAAGTCTCGTGGCCCTCTGTCAGAATCCAAAGTTTCAAGAAGATCGGAGGGGGTCAAAATTTCGTCCAAAAACGACAGTGTTACCCCTTATGTTTTTTTTCAGGTCAAAACTTTGACATCCGATATCTCGGCTCTGGAAGGGTCTAGAGCCTCCATTTTTGCGCGCTGGTCGAAGTCTCGTGGCCCTCTGTCAGAATCCAGAGTTTCAAGAAGATCGGAGGGGGTCAAAATTTCGGCCAAAAACGACAGTGTTACCCCTTATGTTTTTTTTTTCAGGTCAAAACTTTGACATCCGATATCTCGGCTCTGGAAGGGTCTAGAGCCTCCATTTTTGCGCGCTGGTCGAAGTCTCGTGGCCCTCTGTCAGAATCCAGAGTTTCAAGAAGATCGGAGGGGGTCAAAATTTCGGCCAAAAACGACAGTGTTACCCCTTATGTTTTTTTTTTCAGGTCAAAACTTTGACATCCGATATCTCGGCTCTGGAAGGGTCTAGAGCCTCAATTTTTGCGCGCTGGTCGAAGTCTCGTGGCCCTCTGTCAGAATCCAGAGTTTCAAGAAGATTGGAGGGGGTCAAAATTTCGGCCAAAAACGACAGTGTTACCCCTTATGTTTTTTTTCGGGTCAAAACTTTGACATCCGATATCTCGGCTCTGGAAGGGTCTAGAGCCTCCATTTTTGCGCGCTGGTCGAAGTCTCGTGGCCCTCTGTCAGAATCCAGAGTTTCAAGAAGATCGGAGGGGGTCAAAATTTCGGCCAAAAACGACAGTGTTACCCCTTATGTTTTTTTTTCAGGTCAAAACTTTGACATCCAATATCTCGGCTCTGGAAGGGTCTAGAGCCTCCATTTTTGCGCGCTGGTCGAAGTCTCGTGGCCCTCTGTCAGAATCCAGAGTTTCAAGAAGATCGGAGGGGGTCAAAATTTCGGCCAAAAACGACAGTGTTACCCCTTATGTTTTTTTTTTCAGGTCAAAACTTTGACATCCGATATCTCGGCTCTGGAAGGGTCTAGAGCCTCCATTTTTGCGCACTGGTCGAAGTCTCGTGGCCCTCTGTCAGAATCCAGAGTTTCAAGAAGATCGGAGGGGGTCAAAATTTCGGCCAAAAACGACAGTGTTACCCCTTATGTTTTTTTTTCGGGTCAAAACTTTGACATCCGATATCTCGGCTCTGGAAGGGTCTAGAGCCTCCATTTTTGCGCGCTGGTCGAAGTCTCGTGGCCCTCTGTCAGAATCCAGAGTTTCAAGAAGATCGGAGGGGGTCAAAATTTCGGCCAAAAACGACAGTGTTACCCCTTATGTTTTTTTTTCAGGTCAAAACTTTGACATCCAATATCTCGGCTCTGGAAGGGTCTAGAGCCTCCATTTTTGCGCGCTGGTCGAAGTCTCGTGGCCCTCTGTCAGAATCCAGAGTTTCAAGAAGATCGGAGGGGGTCAAAATTTCGGCCAAAAACGACAGTGTTACCCCTTATGTTTTTTTTTTCAGGTCAAAACTTTGACATCCGATATCTCGGCTCTGGAAGGGTCTAGAGCCTCCATTTTTGCGCGCTGGTCGAAGTCTCGTGGCCCTCTGTCAGAATCCAGAGTTTCAAGAAGATCGGAGGGGGTCAAAATTTCGGCCAAAAACGACAGTGTTACCCCTTATGTTTTTTTTTCAGGTCAAAACTTTGACATCCGATATCTCGGCTCTGGAAGGGTCTAGAGCCTCCATTTTTGCGCGCTGGTCGAAGTCTCGTGGCCCTCTGTCAGAATCCAGAGTTTCAAGCTGATTGGAGGGGGTCAAAATTTCGGCCAAAAACGACAGTGTTACCCCTTATGTTTTTTTTTCGGGTCAAAACTTTGACATCCGATATCTCGGCTCTGGAAGGGTCTAGAGCCTCCATTTTTGCGCGCTGGTCGAAGTCTCGTGGCCCTCTGTCAGAATCCAGAGTTTCAAGAAGATCGGAGGGGGTCAAAATTTCGGCCAAAAACGACAGTGTTACCCCTTATGTTTTTTTTTCGGGTCAAAACTTTGACATCCGATATCTCGGCTCTGGAAGGGTCTAGAGCCTCAATTTTTGCGCGCTGGTCGAAGTCTCGTGGCCCTCTGTCAGAATCCAGAGTTTCAAGAGGATCGGAGGGGGTCAAAATTTCGGCCAAAAACGACAGTGTTACCCCTTATGTTTTTTTTTTCGGGTCAAAACTTTGACATCCGATATCTCGGCTCTGGAAGGGTCTAGAGCCTCAATTTTTGCGCGCTGGTCGAAGTCTCGTGGCCCTCTGTCAGAATCCAGAGTTTCAAGAAGATCGGAGGGGGTCAAAATTTCGGCCAAAAACGACAGTGTTACCCCTTATGTTTTTTTTTCAGGTCAAAACTTTGACATCCGATATCTCGGCTCTGGAAGGGTCTAGAGCCTCCATTTTTGCGCGCTGGTCGAAGTCTCGTGGCCCTCTGTCAGAATCCAGAGTTTCAAGAAGATCAGAGGGGGTCAAAATTTCGGCCAAAAACGACAGTGTTACCCCTTATGTTTTTTTTTTCAGGTCAAAACTTTGACATCCGATATCTCGGCTCTGGAAGGGTCTAGAGCCTCCATTTTTGCGCGCTGGTCGAAGTCTCGTGGCCCTCTGTCAGAATCCAGAGTTTCAAGAAGATTGGAGGGGGTCAAAATTTCGGCCAAAAACGACAGTGTTACCCCTTATGTTTTTTGTCGGGTCAAAACTTTGACATCCGATATCTCGGCTCTGGAAGGGTCTAGAGCCTCCATTTTTGCGTGCTGGTCGAAGTCTCGTGGCCCTCTGTCTGAATCCAGAGTTTCAAGAAGATCGGAGGGGGTCAAAATTTCGGCCAAAAACGACAGTGTTACCCCTTATGTTTTTTTTTTCAGGTCAAAACTTTGACATCCGATATCTCGGCTCTGGAAGGGTCTAGAGCCTCCATTTTTGCGCGCTGGTCGAAGTCTCGTGGCCCTCTGTCAGAATCCAGAGTTTCAAGAAGATCGGAGGGGGTCAAAATTTCGTCCAAAAACGACAGTGTTACCCCTTATGTTTTTTTTTCGGGTCAAAACTTTGACATCCGATATCTCGGCTCTGGAAGGGTCTAGAGCCTCCATTTTTGCGCGCTGGTCGAAGTCTCGTGGCCCTCTGTCAGAATCCAGAGTTTCAAGAAGATTGGAGGGGATCAAAATTTCGGCCAAAAACGACAGTGTTACCCCTTATGTTTTTTTTTCGGGTCAAAACTTTGACATCCGATATCTCGGCTCTGGAAGGGTCTAGAGCCTCCATTTTTGCGCGCTGGTCGAAGTCTCGTGGCCCTCTGTCAGAATCCAGAGTTTCAAGAAGATCGGAGGGGGTCAAAATTTCGGCCAAAAACGACAGTGTTACCCCTTATGTTTTTTTTTCAGGTCAAAACTTTGACATCCAATATCTCGGCTCTGGAAGGGTCTAGAGCCTCCATTTTTGCGCGCTGGTCGAAGTCTCGTGGCCCTCTGTCAGAATCCAGAGTTTCAAGAAGATCGGAGGGGGTCAAAATTTCGGCCAAAAACGACAGTGTTACCCCTTATGTTTTTTTTCAGGTCAAAACTTTGACATCCGATATCTCGGCTCTGGAAGGGTCTAGAGCCTCCATTTTTGCGCGCTGGTCGAAGTCTCGTGGCCCTCTGTCAGAATCCAGAGTTTCAAGAAGATCGGAGGGGGTCAAAATTTCGGCCAAAAACGACAGTGTTACCCCTTATGTTTTTTTTTTCAGGTCAAAACTTTGACATCCGATATCTCGGCTCTGGAAGGGTCTAGAGCCTCCATTTTTGCGCGCTGGTCGAAGTCTCGTGGCCCTCTGTCAGAATCCAGAGTTTCAAGAAGATCGGAGGGGGTCAAAATTTCGGCCAAAAACGACAGTGTTACCCCTTATGTTTTTTTTTTCAGGTCAAAACTTTGACATCCGATATCTCGGCTCTGGAAGGGTCTAGAGCCTCAATTTTTGCGCGCTGGTCGAAGTCTCGTGGCCCTCTGTCAGAATCCAGAGTTTCAAGAAGATTGGAGGGGGTCAAAAATTTCGGCCAAAAACGACAGTGTTACCCCTTATGTTTTTTTTTCGGGTCAAAACTTTGACATCCGATATCTCGGCTCTGGAAGGGTCTAGAGCCTCCATTTTTGCGCGCTGGTCGAAGTCTCGTGGCCCTCTGTCAGAATCCAGAGTTTCAAGAAGATCGGAGGGGGTCAAAATTTCGGCCAAAAACGACAGTGTTACCCCTTATGTTTTTTTTTCAGGTCAAAACTTTGACATCCAATATCTCGGCTCTGGAAGGGTCTAGAGCCTCCATTTTTGCGCGCTGGTCGAAGTCTCGTGGCCCTCTGTCAGAATCCAGAGTTTCAAGAAGATCGGAGGGGGTCAAAATTTCGGCCAAAAACGACAGTGTTACCCCTTATGTTTTTTTTTCAGGTCAAAACTTTGACATCCGATATCTCGGCTCTGGAAGGGTCTAGAGCCTCCATTTTTGCGCGCTGGTCGAAGTCTCGTGGCCCTCTGTCAGAATCCAGAGTTTCAAGAAGATCGGAGGGGGTCAAAATTTCGGCCAAAAACGACAGTGTTACCCCTTATGTTTTTTTTTCGGGTCAAAACTTTGACATCCGATATCTCGGCTCTGGAAGGGTCTAGAGCCTCCATTTTTGCGCGCTGGTCGAAGTCTCGTGGCCCTCTGTCAGAATCCAGAGTTTCAAGAAGATCGGAGGGGGTCAAAATTTCGGCCAAAAACGACAGTGTTACCCCTTATGTTTTTTTTTCAGGTCAAAACTTTGACATCCAATATCTCGGCTCTGGAAGGGTCTAGAGCCTCCATTTTTGCGCGCTGGTCGAAGTCTCGTGGCCCTCTGTCAGAATCCAGAGTTTCAAGAAGATCGGAGGGGGTCAAAATTTCGGCCAAAAACGACAGTGTTACCCCTTATGTTTTTTTTTTCAGGTCAAAACTTTGACATCCGATATCTCGGCTCTGGAAGGGTCTAGAGCCTCATTTTTGCGCGCTGGTCGAAGTCTCGTGGCCCTCTGTCAGAATCCAGAGTTTCAAGAAGATCGGAGGGGGTCAAAATTTCGGCCAAAAACGACAGTGTTACCCCTTATGTTTTTTTTTCAGGTCAAAACTTTGACATCCGATATCTCGGCTCTGGAAGGGTCTAGAGCCTCCATTTTTGCGCGCTGGTCGAAGTCTCGTGGCCCTCTGTCAGAATCCAGAGTTTCAAGCTGATTGGAGGGGGTCAAAATTTCGGCCAAAAACGACAGTGTTACCCCTTATGTTTTTTTTTCGGGTCAAAACTTTGACATCCGATATCTCGGCTCTGGAAGGGTCTAGAGCCTCCATTTTTGCGCGCTGGTCGAAGTCTCGTGGCCCTCTGTCAGAATCCAGAGTTTCAAGAAGATCGGAGGGGGTCAAAATTTCGGCCAAAAACGACAGTGTTACCCCTTATGTTTTTTTTTCAGGTCAAAACTTTGACATCCGATATCTCGGCTCTGGAAGGGTCTAGAGTCTCCATTTTTGCGCGCTGGTCGAAGTCTCGTGGCCCTCTGTCAGAATCCAGAGTTTCAAGAAGATCGGAGGGGGTCAAAATTTCGGCCAAAAACGACAGTGTTACCCCTTATGTTTTTTTTTCGGGTCAAAACTTTGACATCCGATATCTCGGCTCTGGAAGGGTCTAGAGCCTCAATTTTTGCGCGCTGGTCGAAGTCTCGTGGCCCTCTGTCAGAATCCAGAGTTTCAAGAGGATCGGAGGGGGTCAAAATTTCGGCCAAAAACGACAGTGTTACCCCTTATGTTTTTTTTTCGGGTCAAAACTTTGACATCCGATATCTCGGCTCTGGAAGGGTCTAGAGCCTCAATTTTTGCGCGCTGGTCGAAGTCTCGTGGCCCTCTGTCAGAATCCAGAGTTTCAAGAAGATCGGAGGGGGTCAAAATTTCGGCCAAAAACGACAGTGTTACCCCTTATGTTTTTTTTTCAGGTCAAACTTTGACATCCGATATCTCGGCTCTGGAAGGGTCTAGAGCCTCCATTTTTGCGCGCTGGTCGAAGTCTCGTGGCCCTCTGTCAGAATCCAGAGTTTCAAGAAGATCAGAGGGGGTCAAAATTTCGGCCAAAAACGACAGTGTTACCCCTTATGTTTTTTTTTTCAGGTCAAAACTTTGACATCCGATATCTCGGCTCTGGAAGGGTCTAGAGCCTCCATTTTTGCGCGCTGGTCGAAGTCTCGTGGCCCTCTGTCAGAATCCAGAGTTTCAAGAAGATTGGAGGGGGTCAAAATTTCGGCCAAAAACGACAGTGTTACCCCTTATGTTTTTTGTCGGGTCAAAACTTTGACATCCGATATCTCGGCTCTGGAAGGGTCTAGAGCCTCCATTTTTGCGTGCTGGTCGAAGTCTCGTGGCCCTCTGTCTGAATCCAGAGTTTCAAGAAGATCGGAGGGGGTCAAAATTTCGGCCAAAAACGACAGTGTTACCCCTTATGTTTTTTTTTTCAGGTCAAAACTTTGACATCCGATATCTCGGCTCTGGAAGGGTCTAGAGCCTCCATTTTTGCGCGCTGGTCGAAGTCTCGTGGCCCTCTGTCAGAATCCAGAGTTTCAAGAAGATCGGAGGGGGTCAAAATTTCGGCCAAAAACGACAGTGTTACCCCTTATGTTTTTTTTTCGGGTCAAAACTTTGACATCCGATATCTCGGCTCTGGAAGGGTCTAGAGCCTCCATTTTTGCGCGCTGGTCGAAGTCTCGTGGCCCTCTGTCAGAATCCAGAGTTTCAAGAAGATTGGAGGGGATCAAAATTTCGCGCAAAAACGACAGTGTTACCCCTTATGTTTTTTTTTCGGGTCAAAACTTTGACATCCGATATCTCGGCTCTGGAAGGGTCTAGAGCCTCCATTTTTGCGCGCTGGTCGAAGTCTCGTGGCCCTCTGTCAGAATCCAGAGTTTCAAGAAGATCGGAGGGGGTCAAAATTTCGGCCAAAAACGACAGTGTTACCCCTTATGTTTTTTTTTTTCAGGTCAAAACTTTGACATCCGATATCTCGGCTCTGGAAGGGTCTAGAGCCTCCATTTTTGCGCGCTGGTCGAAGTCTCGTGGCCCTCTGTCAGAATCCAGAGTTTCAAGAAGATCGGAGGGGGTCAAAATTTCGGCCAAAAACGACAGTGTTACCCCTTATGTTTTTTTTCAGGTCAAAACTTTGACATCCGATATCTCGGCTCTGGAAGGGTCTAGAGCCTCCATTTTTGCGCGCTGGTCGAAGTCTCGTGGCCCTCTGTCAGAATCCAGAGTTTCAAGAAGATCGGAGGGGGTCAAAATTTCGTCCAAAAACGACAGTGTTACCCCTTATGTTTTTTTTCAGGTCAAAACTTTGACATCCGATATCTCGGCTCTGGAAGGGTCTAGAGCCTCCATTTTTGCGCGCTGGTCGAAGTCTCGTGGCCCTCTGTCAGAATCCAGAGTTTCAAGAAGATCGGAGGGGGTCAAAATTTCGGCCAAAAACGACAGTGTTACCCCTTATGTTTTTTTTTTCAGGTCAAAACTTTGACATCCGATATCTCGGCTCTGGAAGGGTCTAGAGCCTCCATTTTTGCGCGCTGGTCGAAGTCTCGTGGCCCTCTGTCAGAATCCAGAGTTTCAAGAAGATCGGAGGGGGTCAAAATTTCGGCCAAAAACGACAGTGTTACCCCTTATGTTTTTTTTTTCAGGTCAAAACTTTGACATCCGATATCTCGGCTCTGGAAGGGTCTAGAGCCTCAATTTTTGCGCGCTGGTCGAAGTCTCGTGGCCCTCTGTCAGAATCCAGAGTTTCAAGAAGATTGGAGGGGGTCAAAATTTCGGCCAAAAACGACAGTGTTACCCCTTATGTTTTTTTTTCGGGTCAAAACTTTGACATCCGATATCTCGGCTCTGGAAGGGTCTAGAGCCTCCATTTTTGCGTGCTGGTCGAAGTCTCGTGGCCCTCTGTCAGAATCCAGAGTTTCAAGAAGATCGGAGGGGGTCAAAATTTCGGCCAAAAACGACAGTGTTACCCCTTATGTTTTTTTTTTCAGGTCAAAACTTTGACATCCAATATCTCGGCTCTGGAAGGGTCTAGAGCCTCCATTTTTGCGCGCTGGTCGAAGTCTCGTGGCCCTCTGTCAGAATCCAGAGTTTCAAGAAGATTGGAGGGGGTCAAAAATTTCGGCCAAAAACGACAGTGTTACCCCTTATGTTTTTTTTTCGGGTCAAAACTTTGACATCCGATATCTCGGCTCTGGAAGGGTCTAGAGCCTCCATTTTTGCGCGCTGGTCGAAGTCTCGTGGCCCTCTGTCAGAATCCAGAGTTTCAAGAAGATCGGAGGGGGTCAAAATTTCGGCCAAAAACGACAGTGTTACCCCTTATGTTTTTTTTTCAGGTCAAAACTTTGACATCCAATATCTCGGCTCTGGAAGGGTCTAGAGCCTCCATTTTTGCGCGCTGGTCGAAGTCTCGTGGCCCTCTGTCAGAATCCAGAGTTTCAAGAAGATCGGAGGGGGTCAAAATTTCGGCCAAAAACGACAGTGTTACCCCTTATGTTTTTTTTTTCAGGTCAAAACTTTGACATCCGATATCTCGGCTCTGGAAGGGTCTAGAGCCTCCATTTTTGCGCGCTGGTCGAAGTCTCGTGGCCCTCTGTCAGAATCCAGAGTTTCAAGAAGATCGGAGGGGGTCAAAATTTCGGCCAAAAACGACAGTGTTACCCCTTATGTTTTTTTTTCGGGTCAAAACTTTGACATCCGATATCTCGGCTCTGGAAGGGTCTAGAGCCTCCATTTTTGCGCGCTGGTCGAAGTCTCGTGGCCCTCTGTCAGAATCCAGAGTTTCAAGAAGATCGGAGGGGGTCAAAATTTCGGCCAAAAACGACAGTGTTACCCCTTATGTTTTTTTTTCAGGTCAAAACTTTGACATCCAATATCTCGGCTCTGGAAGGGTCTAGAGCCTCCATTTTTGCGCGCTGGTCGAAGTCTCGTGGCCCTCTGTCAGAATCCAGAGTTTCAAGAAGATCGGAGGGGGTCAAAATTTCGGCCAAAAACGACAGTGTTACCCCTTATGTTTTTTTTTTCAGGTCAAAACTTTGACATCCGATATCTCGGCTCTGGAAGGGTCTAGAGCCTCATTTTTGCGCGCTGGTCGAAGTCTCGTGGCCCTCTGTCAGAATCCAGAGTTTCAAGAAGATCGGAGGGGGTCAAAATTTCGGCCAAAAACGACAGTGTTACCCCTTATGTTTTTTTTTCAGGTCAAAACTTTGACATCCGATATCTCGGCTCTGGAAGGGTCTAGAGCCTCCAGTTTTGCGCGCTGGTCGAAGTCTCGTGGCCCTCTGTCAGAATCCAGAGTTTCAAGCTGATTGGAGGGGGTCAAAATTTCGGCCAAAAACGACAGTGTTACCCCTTATGTTTTTTTTTCGGGTCAAAACTTTGACATCCGATATCTCGGCTCTGGAAGGGTCTAGAGCCTCCATTTTTGCGCGCTGGTCGAAGTCTCGTGGCCCTCTGTCAGAATCCAGAGTTTCAAGAAGATCGGAGGGGGTCAAAATTTCGGCCAAAAACGACAGTGTTACCCCTTATGTTTTTTTTTCAGGTCAAAACTTTGACATCCGATATCTCGGCTCTGGAAGGGTCTAGAGCCTCCATTTTTGCGCGCTGGTCGAAGTCTCGTGGCCCTCTGTCAGAATCCAGAGTTTCAAGAAGATCGGAGGGGGTCAAAATTTCGGCCAAAAACGACAGTGTTACCCCTTATGTTTTTTTTTCGGGTCAAAACTTTGACATCCGATATCTCGGCTCTGGAAGGGTCTAGAGCCTCAATTTTTGCGCGCTGGTCGAAGTCTCGTGGCCCTCTGTCAGAATCCAGAGTTTCAAGAGGATCGGAGGGGGTCAAAATTTCGGCCAAAAACGACAGTGTTACCCCTTATGTTTTTTTTTCGGGACAAAACTTTGACATCCGATATCTCGGCTCTGGAAGGGTCTAGAGCCTCAATTTTTGCGCGCTGGTCGAAGTCTCGTGGCCCTCTGTCAGAATCCAGAGTTTCAAGAAGATCGGAGGGGGTCAAAATTTCGGCCAAAAACGACAGTGTTACCCCTTATGTTTTTTTTTCAGGTCAAAACTTTGACATCCGATATCTCGGCTCTGGAAGGGTCTAGAGCCTCCATTTTTGCGCGCTGGTCGAAGTCTCGTGGCCCTCTGTCAGAATCCAGAGTTTCAAGAAGATCAGAGGGGGTCAAAATTTCGGCCAAAAACGACAGTGTTACCCCTTATGTTTTTTTTTTCAGGTCAAAACTTTGACATCCGATATCTCGGCTCTGGAAGGGTCTAGAGCCTCCATTTTTGCGCGCTGGTCGAAGTCTCGTGGCCCTCTGTCAGAATCCAGAGTTTCAAGAAGATTGGAGGGGGTCAAAATTTCGGCCAAAAACGACAGTGTTACCCCTTATGTTTTTTGTTGGGTCAAAACTTTGACATCCGATATCTCGGCTCTGGAAGGGTCTAGAGCCTCCATTTTTGCGTGCTGGTCGAAGTCTCGTGGCCCTCTGTCTGAATCCAGAGTTTCAAGAAGATCGGAGGGGGTCAAAATTTCGGCCAAAAACGACAGTGTTACCCCTTATGTTTTTTTTTTCAGGTCAAAACTTTGACATCCGATATCTCGGCTCTGGAAGGGTCTAGAGCCTCCATTTTTGCGCGCTGGTCGAAGTCTCGTGGCCCTCTGTCAGAATCCAGAGTTTCAAGAAGATCGGAGGGGGTCAAAATTTCGGCCAAAAACGACAGTGTTACCCCTTATGTTTTTTTTTCGGGTCAAAACTTTGACATCCGATATCTCGGCTCTGGAAGGGTCTAGAGCCTCCATTTTTGCGCGCTGGTCGAAGTCTCGTGGCCCTCTGTCAGAATCCAGAGTTTCAAGAAGATTGGAGGGGATCAAAATTTCGCGCAAAAACGACAGTGTTACCCCTTATGTTTTTTTTTCGGGTCAAAACTTTGACATCCGATATCTCGCTCTGGAAGGGTCTAGAGCCTCCATTTTTGCGCGCTGGTCGAAGTCTCGTGGCCCTCTGTCAGAATCCAGAGTTTCAAGAAGATCGGAGGGGGTCAAAATTTCGGCCAAAAACGACAGTGTTACCCCTTATGTTTTTTTTTTCAGGTCAAACTTTGACATCCGATATCTCGGCTCTGGAAGGGTCTAGAGCCTCCATTTTTGCGCGCTGGTCGAAGTCTCGTGGCCCTCTGTCAGAATCCAGAGTTTCAAGAAGATCGGAGGGGGTCAAAATTTCGGCCAAAAACGACAGTGTTACCCTTATGTTTTTTTTTCAGGTCAAAACTTTGACATCCGATATCTCGCTCTGGAAGGGTCTAGAGCCTCCATTTTGCGCGCTGGTCGAAGTCTCGTGGCCCTCTGTCAGAATCCAGAGTTTTCAAGAAGATCGGAGGGGTCAAAATTTCGTCAAAAACGTACAGTGTTACCCCTTATGTTTTTTTTTCAGGTCAAAACTTTGACATCCGATATCTCGGCTCTGGAAAGGGTCTAGAGCCTCCATTTTTTGCGCGCTGGTCGATAGTCTCGTGGCCCTCTGTCAGAATCCAGAGTTTCAAGAAGATCGGGAAGGGGGGTCAAAATTTCGGCCAAAAACGACAGTGTTACC